>JAZHYW010001030.1:0-82270 GCA_037355805.1 Ixodes ricinus | reverse complement strand
GACGTTGTCCTCGAAATCGTCCACAAATGCGTCCTTGGGGTCGTTTTAGACGTCATCCCTGAGGTCGTTTCTTAGACGTCGTCCCCTGAGGTCGTCCTAGGCGTCGTTCCTTGAGGTCGTCTAGATGTCGTCCCCGAGGTCGTCCTAGGCATCGTCCTCTAGGCGTCGTCCTCGAGGTCGTCCCCTACAAGTCGTCCTTCAGGTCATCCTAGACGTCGTCCTTGGAAGGCGTCATCCTTGAGGTTGTCCAAAAAGTCGTCCTTGAGGTCCGTCTGACCGCAGTACAGGTTCGCTGGTCTTCTTTTCTTCACCAAAATAAAAAGGCTAAAAGATTTTTTTTTTTTTTCGTATGGCATCAGCGAGCAGGCGTATAGAGTGAGCGTCATGACGCACAATTAAACGAGACCCAAAAAACTATGGCCTTTGTCAGATCAGGTGCGTTGCGTAAACTTGAGAGCTACTTGCCCTTTCGAAGCGAAATGAGGGAAGGTACCTGGACAGTCTTGATGCGATCCGAACGCATCCAGCCAAATGGCTCGCAAATCGCACATGCTGGAAACCAGTCGTGTGCCAATACCTTTCGGCATTGAAACCGTGGTCGCAATTACGACGGCTGCAGAGTTCAAAGAGCAGCGGGGCCGCTTTTTACGGGAACCAACATCTTTATTCAGCACCAACACGCGTAAACGAACAAATCAAGACAGAAAATAGTTGACGTAGGCTGCCCGGTCCCGCTACGAAAGCAAGCACCCGCACAGCGCTTCCGCAAGCATCGTACTTGTGACAATTGTTTGCTGCAAAATAGGTCGGTTGAGGAGGCCTTTCTCTGAACCCATCGGTGAACGCAAAACGACTCGCTGATAAAAATTGACGAGCACAACGGGCTACGCTCGTTGAGCACGCCGGGAACGCCGGCAGCCATGTTTGTTACCGTCTGAAACCAAAGTGGGAAAGGCAATCTCGGGATATTATTAAAAGCAATAATGACCATATCGAGATTTTTTTCTCAAACATAAACGGATATGGTCGATAAAAATACTAGTACGGCAGAGAGAAACAATTTTACAACGAGCATTTCACGCGTCAATCAGCTCTCCAACCGATGAGAGCCTATAAACCGGGTGCCTAGCTAGCTAGCTAAGCACCTTTCGTTATGGGGGGACCCAGAGCAGGGCCACCTCCACTCTAAATTGGATCTAAATATTGCACAATTTATTAATTTTTTTGTGTAAAAAAATTATCTAAAAGTAAATGTTCCATCGTGCCCTTTAATTTTTTTTTTCCATTTTAGTGTTGTTTTAGGTTGTCGATGTCTATAAATCCACTTCACTACTCACTTAATAAGCGTCGCGTCCACTTCGTTTTCTTCTCCGAGTCGTCATCTGCCTGAGCGGTCAAACAGCCTGCAAATCGGCACACCGAGGTCACTTCCCGGCGGGCACGCAGCTGGGACGCCGAGTCCTTCTTACGACAGCGGCGTGCAGCCGGCAGAAACAAGCCGGCCACCGCAGGCGACCTCGTAAGCTCCTGATTGACTCGGACCCCGGGCCCCATATGGCGCACACCGAATTAGCTCTCTTTGCTGCCAGACCCGGGAAAACGGCTTTGCGCCGCAACGGACACCGAACCACCGCGATGCCCGGTGCCGTGTCCTTTTCTCTCTTCGTGCCGGCGTACTTGCTTGTGTTGTGTCGCCTGTCGTCCTTTCTTTTCCTTGCTCGCCCAGAGGCAGCGAGCGCAGGAAAAACGAAAGGACACCGCGCTTCTATTGCGGGTCTGCTCGGGGAGTCCAGTAAGGATCTATTGCGGAGGGCCGGGAATGAGTCGGAAAGCACACCGTGCCGACATATGGAGGGACCATGTTTTTCTATTCCTTTTCGGGCAGGGCGTTTGCTTGCCTGTCTCGTGGAGACAAAAATCTTCACTGTTTGTCGCTTACAGAGTGACTTCATTATTACGTAAGCTTATTGAGTATTTTTGTTTTCTTTTTTAAAACTTTAATTTCCCAGGTTTCCCGATTTTTATTTGATTTTTTTTGTTTTGTTTATCTGCTGGAAAAAGAACAGCTTTTTTGACACAAGAATTACCGTTTATTCCCAAACATAGTATAAAATGTCGCACAAAAAATTACAGTTGTCTTTTTTTACCCCAAAAATAAATTAGGCATTGCCGAACGCTCATTTTCTGCCCAAAGGTAGCGCTAGAGGTCACAACCAGATGTCAAAGTTTCAGCCCGGTCCGATACCTTATTCAAAAGTTACAAGTGATTTTCTGAAAATATGAATGGGAAAATGGAGCCCATTTTTGCCCGTTTTCGGTTTCTGGTGCCATACAGCCCCATGTATTCGAAAACTCCGTCGTCCGCCATTTTCCCATTGAAATTTTCAGAAAATCACTTATAACTGGGGGGAGAAGACGAAGCGCTTCGAACAGGTCAGTGATTTTCTCGGCTAATCTGTTTGTGCTTATTTCTATTTATAATATCACCAGTTTAGACAATTCTAGCATCAGCGAACAATTAATAAGGCTTCCTCCGCTTGTCGGAGGGGTGGCTTTCGATCGGCTCGGGGTATAAACCCTGATTTGACTTCACCATGGCTACCGGAACCCCTTCGCTAACGGCAAGTCAGAAGACTCCAACTGAGCGCTACAGCATGCCTCCTTCAACATGCGGATCCTCTATCGCCGAGCTAGAGAACGAAGCCTCCGTCACTAACCTGGCAGAAGTTAGAGCTCCTGACCACGGACTCCACATATCTCCACCAAACGCTGAAATGTTAACTAGCAACATGGAAATCGCCGACGCCGACCAAGGTGAGTGGCACGATGCCAAGACATCCAAGAAGCGCAAAAAGAACTCCAGTTCAAGCAAAAGCGGAGACACTGTTACCAACTCGCCTACCACGACAGTTGGCCTGACTGTAATTTTTGTACCAGCGGTTGAAAACCAGAAAATCACAGCGATCAGCAGTCTAAAACTGTCTGTTGCATTGGAACAGCTGTGTCCCGAATGCATCCACGAGATTAGGCCCAACAGCAGATTAAATCTGATCGCAGTGGACACTCGAAATGGCCAGACGACCCGTGCGCTCCTTGCCTGCACTCAGATCTGCGGCTTGAAAGTTCGGGCGTACGAGCCCGTCCCGCGGCACTTCGCAGTAGGAGTGATCAAAGACGTCGACGCTTCACTTTCTGATGCCGAAATTGAACAGCATATGAGATCACCAGAAGGCCGAGTGGCGAGAATTCGACGGCTTGGACAAAGTTCCATAGTAAAGATAGCGTTCAGCGAAACAACGCTGCCGAGTTTTGTTTATCTCGGTCACGTTCGCCATCCGGTGACACCGTTCAAGGAACGCCCAATTCAGTGCCGCAAATGTTGTGGATATGGACATCGCGAAGCCAACTGCAAGCGCCCACCTATCTGCAGTCGCTGTGGAGAAGCCCACGACGGCAACGACACCTGTTCTGGTCAAGAAAAATGCGCGAACTGCAGTCAAGCTCACGCTGCCACGTCCTCTTCCTGCCCAAAATGGCAGAGAGAAAGTGAGACCCGCAGCTATGCACGCAAACACGCAGTTGACTTTCGCGCCGCAAGGTCCGCCGTCTCACAACAGAGGGAAACAAAACAAACGGCTGAAATTGAACAACGCCCTCTACACTCACAGAACACAATAAATGAGACATCTAACAAGCAGAACCCAAGCGCCCATGGCTATGCTGCAGCTTTAAAGAAGAATCAACAGAAGCTCATGAAGGGGGCCCCTCCCTCAAATGACCGCAAAACTCAAGTTTTAGAACCCGAGGGAGAAAATGAAAGGCCGTCGACGTCAGCGGCTGCCACTCCTGATCCAATGCGGAAGACTACTTCCACCTCTGACGCTCCGCCAATCAAAGGCAATGCATGGGAGAGCTGGATTCCGCTTCTCAAAAAAGTAGCTCGCATGGCCTACAGCCTATTATCTTCTGTCGACGCCCAATGGGCACGAAACATCACATCATTGCTTAATATGATTCTTCCGCTTATGGGAGAATTATAAACGCGGGAAGCACCAAGAAGCCGCATAAACGCGTCCGCAATTGGAAATTACTCAACATATTAGGACTACTCACTATCCCCGTGAAGAAAGGCAGGCCTACGATTACCACTAGAGCCCTTAAGGATGGCATGGCTCTTTCCAAGGAGCCACGATCGGAGTCATCGCCGATTCAGCTTAATGAAAAAAACAACCTAATCACTGACGTCTTCTTGCAACTGATCTTTCAAGCTGCAAAAAACTTTTTTTCTTTTTATCAGCAAGCAAGACACAGCTTTCAAAGACAAGCATCTCTGACAGCAACCAGGGACCGAGCGGCCACCAAGGGCAGCTGGACAACTTGTCTCCCGAATCAACATGGCCAGCGGTAATTCAGGGATAATCATATGGCAGTGGAACTGCCGCGGCTTCGCCGGCAAGAAGGCAGTCCTGCAACAACACATCAGGCACGCCGCACGCAAACCAGACGTGATTTTACTCCAAGAAACGCTCACGAACGCTCCCACCCTAATGGGCTATAGGGAACACGTCTGCACGATAGAGGGAAGGGGATTATGCACGCTCGTCAGGAAGGGCCTTACGTTCGTCGACCACGAACTTGGCGGCGTTCAAGTAGAACATTCGTTTGTGGAACTCATACCAACCAAACACAGGAAGCAGAGCATATTCGTTCTAAATGTGTACAGCAACCCGTCCAATCGCCGCCAGAGGTTCCGGGCGCTGCTCCAGAAGGCACTCAAGACCGCCGGGTCCCAGACGCTGATCGCGGGGGGCGACTTCAACGCGGCAGAGGCAGCATGGGGTTACGGTTACAGCACGGCCAAGGGGAGAAACCTCGCACAAGACACGCAGGAGCTAGACTTCACGCTCATCACGGACCCGGCGCACCCGACAAGACTGGGCAACTCGGCCACCAGGGACACGACCCCGGATCTGACGTTCGTCAGAAACGCGGGGACGACGAACGTCACGTGGAGCAACACGACGGTTGACCTGGGCAGCGACCACGCGATCATCGAGATACACGTCCCAACACCGGACAGAATGCAAGGCAGCAAGCGCACCTTTACGTGGACGGATTGGGAGGACTTCAGAAAGCAACGCGACCGACAACAACTACACGAAGCAGAAGAGATCACGGACATCGAAGCGTGGTCCCGCGAGTTAGTCGAGGACGCCAAAGCGTCGACCAAGACGATCGAGACCGACGTCGACACCGACAAGATGGACAGCCGCCTGGCGCACCTCATTGAGGCGAAGAATTCGATCCTGGCCAGATGGACGAAACAGAGACTCAACCGGAGACTCAGAAAAAAGGTTGCGGAGCTCAACCGCAGCATCGAGGAGCACTGCCGCACGCTCAACCGCCAGCAGTGGGATGAGATGTGCAACGCGGTGGACGGCCAACTACACAACGGCAAAGCGTGGAGCCTACTAAAGCATCTGCTGGACGCAACAAACACCAAGTCTCACCAGAGGGACCATCTCGCACGCCTGATACACAAGGAGATCGGGGAACGCGGGAAAGATGTGGTGGCTGCCCGCCTACGAGCGAAATACCTTCCGGAGACCCCGACCGCGCAGCACGGCCCGTACAAGGGCGAGCCCAATGAAGAATTAGACAGAGACTTCAGCGTGGAAGAGATCAGAACAGCACTGCACGAACTCAACAGCAGGTCGGCACCGGGCCCCGACGGGGTGTCGAACCGCGCCCTCAAGAATCTCGATGACCGCTCGATGGAACAGCTGACAGACTACATCAATACCTGCTGGCGGCGAGGCAGCCTCCCGCGCCAGTGGAAGACCGCAAAGATGATCCTAATACCAAAACCCGGCAAACCACCGAGCCTCGACAACCTCCGCCCCATATCGCTGACATCGTGCGTCGGTAAAGTCATGGAGCACGCACTGCTGAACCGCTGGCAAGTGTACCTGGAACAGAAAGGGATCTACCCATCGTCCCTCATAGGCTTCCGCCAACACCTCGGCACGCAAGACGCCATGTTACAATTAAAACACCAAGTGCTGGATAACAAGACCAGGGGAACTAGGGCGATCCTCGGACTCGACCTAGAAAGCGCTTTCGACAAGGTCGTTCACTCGGCGATCCTGCGACAAATTTCACAACGAAACCTCGGCCTGCGCACTTACAACTACGTGAAAGACTTCCTGACGGACAGACGCGCCGTACTAGTGGCAAAAGATCTCCAGCTGGAAGAGCAAACGTTGGGCAGCGCCGGCACCCCGCAGGGCTCGGTCATCTCGCCCACACTCTTCAACCTGGTCATGATCGGGGTGGCAGAGAAGTTGCAAGACATCGAAGACGTCCGGCACACCATATACGCTGACGACATCACTCTCTGGGTGCACAGAGGCAGCGACGGTCATATCGAGTCGACGCTGCAGTCAGCAATTGACGCAATAGAGGCCCATCTTCAAGGCACGGGCCTGCGGTGCTCACCCAAGAAGTCAGAACTCCTGCTCTACCGCCCCACACAACGGGGCAAACTTAAAGCCCGAAGAAACTGTGAGGAAATCAGTCTACGCACGAGTGATGGCACGATCATCCCGACAGTCCCGAAAATCAGAGTCCTCGGCATGATAATCGAAGCCACGGGCCACAACGGCGGAGCAGTCACCAAACTAGCACACAAGACGTCCAACGCCACGAGACTCCTCAAGAGAATCACCAACAGAAGGAGCGGAATGAGGGAGGAGAACCTCACGCGACTCATCCACTCGTTCGTCGTCTGCCATATCGCTTACGTTGCGGCCTTTCACAACTGGTACAGGAAAGAAGAAGACAAGATCAACGTCCTCATACGCAGGGTTTACAAGATCGCCTTGGGCCTGCCGGAATCCACAGGCACAGACCGCCTGCTCCAGCTGGGCACCCACAACACGCTGAACGAAATCGCAGAGGCACAGCGCACCTCGCAACTGGAGAGGTTGTCCGGCACGAACGCTGGCCGCCGCATCCTCGAAAACCTCGGCATCGGATACCACACACAGCAGGGCCACAAAGTCACCATACCAGTCGCGATCCGGCAGACAATAAGAGTCGATCCAATCCCCAGAAACGTTCACCCGGAGTACAACCGAGGCAGAAGAGAGGCCCGAGCCAAGGCTCTCCTCAATGCCCACTGCAACAATGTGGGTACGCGATTCGTGGACGCCGCCGAGTACGAGAGAGGCTCCCGATTTGCCGTGGCGGTCGTCGATTCCGACGGGGAAACGAAGATATCGGCAAGCGTGACATGCGAACGCGCCGAAGAAGCGGAGGAAATAGCAGTCGCCCTCGCCCTTACGGACCCGGCGTGCCAAACAGTCCTCTGTGACTCGAGACAAGTGATCAGGAACTTCGCCAAAGGACGGGTATCGCTACGAGCAGCCCGAATCATAAGCCAACGCCAAGTCCATCGAGAACCAGAACCCCCAACCCGACTCCTGTGGTTCCCCGCACACGTGGGGGAAGTCTCCGAGGAGCATCGTAACGGCAACGAGACGGCACACGCCAGGGCGCGCGAGCTAACAAACCGCACCGGCGACGGTCGTCCGTGGTACAGCAGCAAGGACCGTATGACGAGCTACAACGAAATCACCAAGGCCTTCCGCCTGGCCCGACGGACACTCCCTCCGCCCAGCGACAAGCTGGACAGGGCACAGGCGGTCGCACTCAGACAACTGCAGACGCGTACGTACCCTAACCCGGCACAGTATCACAGAATGTTTCCCGAAATATACACGACGAACACGTGTAAGGTCTGCCGCAAAGAGGTAGCCACGCTAACCCACATGCTCTGGGACTGCACCAAAGACCCGCACGGTGCTAACTCCGGAACCCTTCCGCCGCGGCTGTCCGCTGCCCTGTGCAGCCCCAGCCTTGACGATCAACTCTGGGCCGTCCAGCAGGCCTGTGAGGCGGTGAAGCGGCAGGACTTCGACGCCCCTAGTCGGGCAAAGAGGACCAGCGGCAACGCCCCCAAGCGGGTGACTTAGGCCCGGTCAGCGAAAGCTCTGCAGGCATTCAATAAAGTTTTTACCAACCAAACTTATAACTATTGAATAAGGTATCGGATCCGGCTGAAACTTTGGCATCTGGTTGTGACCTCTAGCGCTACCTTTGGGCGGAGAATGAGCGTTCGGCAATGCCTAGTTTATTTTTGCAGTAAAAAAAAAGCAAGCTGTAATTTTGTTTGTGGCATTCTGTATATAGACACTTTTTTGTATGCGTGTGATGAGTTGGTAATCTTTTTTTTATGTGTCCCGCTTGAAGAAATGGACTTAGTTGGTGACATTTGAGCTTAGAGAAAAGTCAAATTTGTGGGTCTTACGCGATAAACTAACGGAAGGCATCTGGCAGGCCCCGTAAGACTGTAGATCAACTTGAACTCTCTGGGGATCTTTTGACGTGCAACCCAAATCTCGGTTACACGGCACCTTTTCCGCAATAGGCCTCCGCCAGATTGCGCGCACCTCGCGTGCCCGGGGATTCGAACCTGCATTCAACTGGGGACCCGTAGGCCGGCGCTTTGCCTGGGAACCACCGAGGCGGCTGAGCTTGGTTATACTCCGTTCACCCTTAAGACTAGATTCACTACACTTCGTTTCAGCTTGGGTCAAGACGCAGCCGATGCTACGAGCGCGAGCGTGTGGCCCTGAACAGTGCTTGCATTGCACGAGCGCGCGTGCTTGGCAGGGACACTGAAAGCCCGGAGCTCGCGCTTGTAGCATCGCCTCGTGCGTCTGGACCCAGAGCTGAAGACGCAAGTCGTCAGAAGCCTCCCACCTTGAGCGCGAGCTTGTCTGCCCTGCGCTAACACAAGTGTAAACGCGCAGGCACGCGCAACCAAAGAATTGCGGAAGCCAGCAAGCTTGCGCTGATGGCGGAGCTCCTCTTACCAGGTCAATATTTGACTTGTTGCGCAGGTTTTTTGGGTTCGTTATGAAGGCCTATAAGACGTTGAGGGCCTTCAGAACGAACTCCTTTAAAGAATCGGCGAATCAGGCCGCAATCTCGCCCCTATCGGCATGAGCCGGTTTGCCGATCCTTTAAAGAAGTTCGTTCTGAAATTCTGACAGTGGATATGACCTCCGCCACTCGAGCATTTCAAATGCCACTTAGACCGAAGGCAGTAAAAGGTGGGAGAACCAGTGCACGCCGGACTGAGCAACGCGCAGAGGTGGGATCTCTAGTTGATTCGTCGCTCGCTCAAATTACATTAGGTGATATCCCATTAGAAATGCACGTGCGAGTGGGGCTTACGCATTATCTGGATTAGTGTGCTATGAATGTGACTAAAGTGCACTATAGTAAAGAGTCTGAAGATAAGTCAGCAAAACACGAGTTGCGCAAATGCCGATGGAAGAAAAGGTCCTGCAGTGTCACCTCGTGTAACCTTCAGGCGTGCGTAAGAAACCAGCGTAATCATTCAAGCGGAATATTAGGTGTAAGTGGAATCACGAAATAAGGCTGCATATTTGACTAATTAACTGTCCAAATAAGACACGCTGTCCTTAGAACAGATACTCACATCAAAGACGACCATTGTTGTGGGAACTCAATTTTGTTCCAAGACGTGCCCACACGGTGGCAAAGGTGTCAAAGGCAGGAGGGATACAGTTGGGTTGTGGAAGGAGGTTGTCGGATAATGGTGATAATATTGTCATACAAAACGATGGACATGCTTTAAAAAAAAGTGAGTTTCAACGCGATTGTAATTTTATTGTTAACGTTTCGCCAATCAAACCGATATATATATATATATATATATATATATAGATAAAAACAGCTGAATTTTTATCTTTTTAGTAAGCACCGGGGAGCACATAATGTGTCGTGCGTGCGTTATGCATGCGTTATGGTTAGTTATGCTTGGTTACCCGAACCTTTGGGGTGGTTCTGTATGTGTTGCGCACACCACACACTCGCAAGCCAACCGGATCTACCAGAATGATCAAACAAGTTTAAAGGTATTCAGAAGTGTGAAGAGTACGTTTTATTGAGAAGTTTCCACGGGCTCTACACTAGAAAATACGTCCCACTCCGCGAGAATTCAATGGCCTCGTCGCCAACAGCTTTTGCGTATAGTTGGAATGGTCATCTAGCGTCATCTAGCGTCGTGTAAGCTCGTCGACATAGCGGAGACAGCCGTCTCTACTGTCTTATGAAATCCGGTATCTCGGTGGGTCGCTGGAGCGTAAAGGCGCGATAGCGTCGACACTGCGATGCGCATGCGTTCTCTTAGACGGCGGGTTTCCAAACCGCTCGCGAAGGAGAATATATTCCTTTGGTAAAGTATTTGGGTTCTGCTTCTTCTCCGAAGGTGTGTGTAGCGCTCTGAATCATTGGTGCCCTGGGATTGCGAGGAACCCCTTGCGGGAACTAAACCAATCGCGAGGGGAGGACGTTTACCGCACCTGCTAACTTATCTATTGACTGCAGTGCTAAGTCGTGACGTCATACGGCCGCTGCGTTATCCATTGGTGCGTTATGGACTTATAATGGACCTTTTCCGAAAGCGTTCTGCGCACGCGCGAGCGCCGATGCCAAGCGGCACGAAAAATCGAGGAAATTCGGAAGGAGGCTGTGGATCAGCGAGTAGAAAACGTCATTGCAGCATACATATAATTGAGTTACGCAAAAAGAAAGCGGACGGAAAGAATAACACGACGTTTAAGTGGACGCCACAGATGCCCCACTCGGAAGTCGCGTTGGGCAGCGCCCCGCTGCTCAGAGAACGAAGAAACTGGTAGCGTAGGTAGGTCCCTTCCTCGATTTTAGTTCGTGCAGCCACCGCCTGGTGCCGTCGGTAGGTGAAAAGGTCCATTTGACACATGACGTTGTGAGATCATGTGAGAGGGCTACGCTTCGTCAATTGGAGAGCCAACTGCGCAGGCTCCCGTGAGTCATACTTACGGGTAAATGATATGTGAACCATACCTCGGCAAAACTCACTCATGAGTATACACTCACTCACCTCACTCAGCCTCACTGATCAGGCGTGAGGTGATTTCCTAAGTCTCAAAACTCATGAGCTCGAGGCTGAGTGAGGGCGTCAGTTCATGAGTTCATCGTCGTCTGCAATGCCCAGACGCGGATATGAAAGCTGTGCGTCGGCGTCCGTTTTTGCCTTAATCCGTCTGCTATTCCTCCCCCGTCTAAAAACTTCTGCAACACTTGCGAGACGCGACCATGAAGCGGCGTTCTAGCGTTCGGTCATGCACGAGCCACGGTCCAATACAAGCGTCTGTCAGCGTTTGTCGGTGTGTGGTAAAAGCGACCGAGAGGACGAGAAATCAGCAAAATAAAGATAGAATATTTCCAGCTTTTCTGTTCTTGTTATTATTTCACATGACATCCGCGAGCTAGGTGGCTGATCGTCCTGACGCGCAGCTAAAGCGCGACCTAAAAATATTCGCGTTGGTAGGCAAGGTGCACTGCACAACTTGAGAGCTACTTTCCCTTTGAAGCGAAATGACGGGAACAAACTTGGACAAACTTGATGCGAGTCGAACACACGATTGCCTCCAGCCAAATCGCTCGCAAATTCTTACCTGTGTCGGTATCTTCTCGGTATTTGAGCCAAGGTTGCAATCACAGCAGTCGCACAATTCACAAAGCAGTGGGGTCGCTTTTAGGGGAACCAATATCTTCATTCAGTATCAACGCGCGCAAAGGAACCATTGAGGCCAGATCAGCCAACATGGTTGTAGTGGAACGCTAGGCTTAGGCCAGTCCCGCTACCGCCCGGTACGAACCCAAGCAGAGGCAAGGTGACAACAGCGCTTCCGAAGGCGTGACTTGCGACAGTTGCATTGCTGCGAACTAGATCGGTTGACGAGATCTTTTCTAAACACCTCGGTGAACGCAGGACGACTCGCATTCATAAAAACAGACGAGCTCAACGAGTTGCTGCTCTCTTTGATCACACCCAACGCCTTACTAGAACCACTCAGTGGGGAAACTGCCGCTCTGAAAAAGTGGCACCGATCCGTCCACTGACAACCGAGCTAATGGCGATCCCAACGCCGCCACTTCTCCCGCTGCGGCCAGTCCAGGAACTGCACGTGACTTCCATTTTCGTTGTAATCGGCCATTTTGGGACCAGAACAGGTACTGTTGAAGGGCTTCAGGTACCACCCCCGACTCCCAAGCGGACGCGCCGCAGTTTGCTACCGTGGTTAATATGCGCCTAAAGGCCGGTTCAGACACTTGCGTTTGAGTGCGTTTGACTGCGTTGCGGCGAGAGCCGAAAGCGAGTCACCGGACATCTGTGCTCGTATGAAGCGTGGAATCCAATTCAAGGAATCTTCTTGGCACGCGATGTAGCAGCAGGGATATCCTGGTGTCCGCTGCCGCAACAGTCAAACGCAGTCAAACGCAACTGTGTGAACCGGGCTTAACTCAGGACGCGCTACCTGGGCCGGCTTGCTAGAACAGCGTCTCAGCTGAGTCAGGGTGAAAGAAAGCACTGCAAAGGCTGGGGCGCGCGAGCGTCTTGAGACGCCGTTTGAGACCTGCTCCACTCGTGCGCTGGCTTTGGCAGTGCTTTCTTTCCCCCGATCTCAGCTGAGACGCTGTTTCTAGCAAGCCAGCCCAGAAATCCCCGCTGAGGCACGGTTGTATAAAAACAATATTAATTATACTGCAAAACCTTGCGAACTAAAGATTTTAGAAAACAACACGCGCCCCCCATTTTGTACTAAACTCCAATAAAAGTTACTACAAAAAGAGTTTTTTCCGTTAGTTTTTACGCAAAAACATGCTTTCTAAAAGCTCAAGGCGACCACAGTTAAGACAAATGATACAGAGTGGCGCTGTTGTCGCATTTAGCTCGGTCTCGGTGGACGCCAGCGGCCCAGGTTTCAACAGTGAGTTTCCCAACTGAGAGTTCTAGTAACGTTGATCACACCGCAGACGCCCGTAGCCATGTTTGTATTGTTTGAAACCGAAGCGGAAAGGCAATCTCGGGATATTTTTTTTTAAACAATAAGAACTTTATCTATAGATTATTCGCTTCTCAAACAAAAAAATATTGTCGATTAAAATACTATTGCGGTACGGAAACACAATTTTACAACCAACATTTTATACGTCAATCATCTCTCCAACCAATGAGAGCCGAGAAAATGTGCTTAGTTTTGTAAGTAGCGGGCACCGCCACGAGCAGGGCTACGCTCCACCTAAATTGCGTCTAACAACGTAGATATGGCTAAACAAATTTAGTTGAAAATTGACAAAAATGTTAAGCCCTTTAAAAAATAATTTTCATATTAGTGTTTTTTTAAGGAGAAGTTTGCAATATGCTATGCAGAAACAAAATACACACCGACGGTGGTGCGTGTTGGAATAATAATAATAAGTCAGACCTGAATAAACAGCGATGCAGACGCTCAGCCCATGCATACTTGCACGAAGTTGTCTCGAATGCCTGAAACAAACAGTGCACACTGTGAAGAATACTCTTCACGAAAGTCGCGATGATGCATCCTTGTATCCCAACAAAGCGCGCCTTCCTCGAGCACTCGGCCGGCGCGCGGAGGGAGTCACAGCGAGACAAACAGAAAGGCACCAAGGGCTAGAGTGTTGGGCCCAATCACGGGCAATAAACAGCGCGATTTTATAAGCGCGCTCTGCATCCGCGGTGGCAAAGGTGAACCACGAGGTTACTGTGCAAGTGGCCTTGCTTTCTGTGCAGACAAGGTGCAGGGGACCCGCCAAGTGACTTGTTCCGAGACGAAGGGCCGGCACTCGGTGTCTACCGCTGCTAGGTGTGCGTCTTGCAATGTACCTGATGCTAGGAGTGTGCGGCTGCTTGACTTGTCTTCGTTCAATGTGCTAACCCGCGCTCGGTGTTCTCTAACATAGGTAACTTTTTTTAAAACACTCGTAAATAAAAGTAAAAATATAAGTAAAACAAAAAGGCGGCGAGCAAAGGCGTTCGGCTGCGGATCGCATGGTGCGGCGTTCAGTCCCCACTGAACCGTTTGGTAAATCTAACCGGTTTCAATTTTTTACGTTTAATTACGAGTACGATACGATTAATAATGACTAAGAATGTCTTTTCTGTAGATGATTATGCATTCATACTACGGACTGTGTATGCTATAATGCTGCCTTGGCTTGTGTGCAAGGCTTTTTTGTCACTGGAGCACGACTTTATGTTTTTTGCATAAAATTTAGCTCATAAACACATTCTGCGTTAAT
This sequence comes from Ixodes ricinus, assembly GCA_037355805.1. Lineage (NCBI taxonomy): Eukaryota > Metazoa > Arthropoda > Arachnida > Ixodida > Ixodidae > Ixodes > Ixodes ricinus. The sequence continues at coordinate 68,023 of JAZHYW010001030.1, read as the reverse complement.
AGACACTAAAACGGACACTGAGCGTCGTAGCGCCAATCGCGTTTTTAAGTAACAACGTTTTTTTTTCGTTTTTTTGTTAGCGTATTTGCTGTAGTCGCTTAAAGAATGAAGAACGGCGTGCAGGTTCTTCTGTTATTCTGACCCCAGCGCGAACTTCCCACCTTCGCTAACGCTTGGGTGTCTCGTGAGTTCTCGAGTGAGCACGCACAGCCAAAGCACGACGGAAGGCAGCGATAGCGCGCTGGGAGGCCGGGCATCGATAAGCGACGTCTCGCAGTTCTCATTCTGTCGACAACTATAGTCCCTTTTGTTGGTCGCCAAAATTGTCTTCCACGTGCACTGCAAAAAAAACATATTTTTTTGTATTTGGTTTGTGTAAAAGATGACGATACGAAGTGCACGGCAGGGGAAAAGGCGAACGAACTCGCAGCTCCGGGTCAGCTCTATACACTACGGCTCGTCCTCGGCGCACATGTGCATTTGTGCGCGATCACTGCGCACCCCGCGCACGGGGGCCGCTTTAGAAAGATGCAGAGCGGGCGAAGCACTGCTGCGCACTTGGCGATCTCACGCGCGCGCGCTTGCACGCGCTTGCCGTCGAGAAGAATCGAGAAAAGCGCGGTGTCGCGCGTATCCAGCGAAGAGCGCCGGAAACGGAGTCCCCGTTTCCGCACCCGCGGCTAGACTCCGTTCGGCGCTAAGCTGACAATGCGGTGGAAGCTAGGTGCTCGTTAAACCTAGTCACCGCGCCCATCTTTAGCCACGTGACCACACTCCCGCTCGTACCCACGCGCAGAGAGTATGCGGTCACGTGAGGAAACGGAAGGCGGTTGACTCCGTCGTGTACTGTCAGCTCTTCGGGGTGAACAGAGTAGAGCGGAGAGTTGCGCTGCGATTGCGACCCTCGGCGGGGGGAATCGGGCGGGGGGACGAGGCGGCGGCGCTGTTCGCAGAACGAACCCTCGCTATTTTCGGGTTGCAGCCCGCCGGTGCCGAGCAACCCGACCGCACCGGCGCTTCTGTAATCGGCGCCCGAACCGACTCCAGCGACGCACGAACTTTGGGGGAAGTCCCGCGTCGATAGCGTGGATTAGGGAGGCAGTCTTTATTGGCGATAAGAGTGTTAGATTTCGTTAGGCGTTGTGGAGACTCGGTAATTTCGTGTATAAAAAAGTAATCATTTTTGTTTTTTTTGGCTCCGAGACGAGATATATTTACGGTAGAATGTCGCTGACAGGAGGAGAGAGATGTGGGGTGCCCTCCGTTCTGCCTTCTTGTGGCCCATTCAGTACGACCGACTGATCCGCGGACGGATTAATCACGTGACGATGCGCCCGCAGATCGTCCGTCTCCCAAGCGTAACCACACGAAGGAGACGACGAGCAGTCGTGAGCGAGAACGGACAGAACATGCTCGCGACTCCACAGTGCCGCGAAGCTCCAACATCGCACTGTGGCACCATTGTCCAAGAGCGAAATCGACGTTTGCCAGCAACGGCCGCGTTCGCTACCTAGAAAAAGAAATTTTTGTGTGCCGCTGTACGTACGTACAAAGCGAGACAGAACACCGTGATTGGCTTGGCGCGAAGCGCCGCTAGCTTAACTAACCCAAGGCATGACACAAGCATGATCCTGCTCGAGGAGGCTTCGGCGTAGAAGCGACAAAGTCCTGGGCTTGCGAAGGGGCGTTTGGAGATGCCTTCACGTACTCCACGCTCGCGCACACCATAGCCGCACGCTGGATAACACGCTGATTGGACGTACAAAAAATATCGCGGCGGGCTACAGGACTTTTTGACAGAAGTTTCTCGACACGAACCCGGAGGAGCACCGGAACCCACGCTGCGTCAGCCGGGCAAAGCTTCTGCAACTTATTTCACGCGTGGAACCAAGAACAACGCGATAAGATGAACCAGCGAACGCACATAACACAAGGATGCGTCACCTTTGTTTCTTCCCTGTCCAAAAACAACAACAACAAAAATGTACGGCTAGAAGCTTTTAGCATCACGTGACGTCAGGCCACGTGACGTCAATTTCACCGCTAAATCTAGCGAGGAAACTGAATTTGTGTATAGGTAACGTGACATGAAGTCATATGACATCATTTTCCCGACTATATTTAGCGGGGAAACTGAATTGGCGGTAAGGTCACGTGACGTCAATTTTCCTGCTAAATCTAGCGGGGAAATTGAAGTCATGTGCCGTCACAGGCCACGGCTTCACCAAATGCGGCCTTACGAAATCCGGAGCAACTAGCCAATACACGTTTCACGTTAAAAACAACAACAAAGAAAGCGTTGTACCATTGCCAGGCTAAACTCTTTTCAAGTGAATCACCCGTCGCTCGGCCACTTTAGTCCGCGCGTCCGCGGACGAGGCGCGGATCGCAGGAATCGCTGATGTGACGGTCAGGTGTACGGCCCGCGGACGAAAATCGCGATTCGGTCCGTCTTGTCAATCGGTTATTAGCACCTTTCATAGGCTAGAGGAGAAAAGCGTTCACGGCCCCGTGTTTCAGCTGTCAGGTACTTTTGATGTTATATCCGCTATAAATGTGCGTATAACTATACTCTTGCAGCTTTGTGCTTTTGACGGTTGTCGCTGTCGATTTCACTGGCGCTGCCAAAAATCACAAACAGTAAAAAAAAAACAAAGAGCTGGGTGTGATTAGTTTTCATCACTGGCCAACATAAGACATTGTACCTTCATACGATCAGCAAGATGAAGGACAGGGCAGTCTGCGTACAGATTCGAACGCGAGTCATCGCGAGATCCTTGCTTCAAATGCCACATGGCAACGTGTGTTCGAGGAGAAAAGCTACGCGGCATTTTAACCACAGATATTGAGGTGATCTCGTGTTTGCAGACTGTCCTTTGTATGATGTATGAGCAGCGTGACCCGGTTTTAATGTACCTTTAACATAGTCCCTTCGCAAGCGGCGAATGAGGCCGCGCTTCTGTGTCGCGAGCACATGCCACGCGCAAGGGATCGCGCGCTGATTCGTCGCCAACCACGAAGGTCCCTTAGCAAGGTGAAGTTTTGTGTTCGTGTAAATAAGATATAAACCAAATTTCAAGTTCTTTTTTTTTTTTTTGTGCGCGAATCTAGTGAAGGGCGTCTGGCGCGCCCCAGCGGAGGACGGGGACCTAATTTCGACAACCTGGAAAATCTTCTACACGGCGCCTTTTCCGCAATAAGTCTCCGTCAAGCTACGGGCACTTGGGCCGGCATTCAAACCCACCACTTGGGGAACCGTAGGCCTGAGCTTTCCCTCGAAGCCACCGGGGCGGCTAAAAAGCAACACTAAAGATGTCGTAATCAACCACATCCTATAGTTAGAGCCCGGTGCGGATAACAGTTTGATCATCCGCATCCGATTCGCATCCGCAGACTTTGTATCCGCACCCTAACTGAATCCGCAGAGTTGTTGCATTATTGTGTCCGCATCCGATCTGTACCCGCCGATCTCTACCCGCATACTTTGTTAGCATCCGAACCGCGTCCGCAAAATTCGGAACCGTACACAACTCGCACTCCGCACATTCATAAAAAAGTCAAGCATGAAAAAGGAAAAGAAGCATCTGGATTTTACTTGACAAGTTATAAGTTATAACTTATAAACCGTTTGTTTATCTTGTATAAAGGACACTTCGATTTAGAATATGATAAAAGTAAATATTTTATCGTAGTTTGTTTTATCATAGTTATAAATCTTATAAGCGATCGTCCTTTACAGAGACACTTCGCGAAACTGGAAAGATGATCGCAGTTATGATATCGTCTCGGGAGGTTCACGACATTCCTTAGCTCCAGGCTTCGCTCATGTCTAGCAGTTTCGGCGGCCGCAGCAGGCCTGTCATGGTGGTCGCTGTTCTCTCACTTCGGCGTTCTTCGCAGCCTTCTACCACGTCACCACCGTCTCAAGGCCTACTATCCAGCGTTGCTTCCTTTCTTTGAACGGCTACAAACGAATTTGGCTTACATCGCTGCAACCATGTTAAGGCAAGAGGCATCAGCCAGCATCGCGATCCGAAGGAATGGCTGAAATCTCGCGTGCCCCGCGCTCCTGTCCAAACCGCGGCCCGGCTCCGCTGCTCTTGGCGGCGGCGCCACTCTCGTCGGCCTCCACAACATTCACATACACATATACACTCACACAGATATTGCACACTTCAAAAATCTGGGAGGCCAGACATGCATCGAAAGCGGGGAACCAGTGGGGTTGAGATGAAAAGTGAAGCATAAACACCTCTCACTTGGGCTACCAGCTCTAAAAAGAGCGACTTTGTCATACCTGGTTTCTCTGCGTGTCTCTTTATCGTCCGGCATTCCCATAAACTAGTGTAATCTTAATAGGGCGGACATGTCGTACGGGGCAGTTTCATTTTCTGAAAAATGGGAGGAAGCGGAGACTGTAATCGTTAAGAATCAGATCCTCTTGAAGAGTGCGTTGCTGCACATCGCAGAATAAAAACGCGTCATTGCAATAAACAAAAACAGTGTTTTATGGTTTCTGGCGTACTGCAGAGTCGACAGTTTACTTTCCAGGGTACAAATGTCCTTTTTCCTTGAAGGTAAGTTTTTAAGGGTAAAGTTGAAGTGTGTAGTTTGAAGAAAAACGTCTTGGTTGAGGGATTCATGCCCGTCTTTTTTACTCTCTTGAAAACATCATTGATAGGTTACTGGATAAAACGAGTTCGATAGTAATAGAAACATGATTTCCGTAATGCTCCGTGGAAACATCTTTCTCTTTGCACTAAACAAATATTCCAGTGAAAACCGAGCTTTGAGAAAACTGAAAGTATCGACTACCTAACTGAAAATCCTTGAGACTTACCGTGGAAAGTATCGCCCATTGAAACAACTAGATAATTTCAACTTTGAGCATGATTTCATTGGAGCCTGACCTTAAGAAAAACGTGACTCACACTTTTAAGGAAAAAGAAACGGGAAACCAAGCCAGCGATTATCTATGACTATTTTATTTTGTCAAGATGCTAAGGCGCAAAGGCTCTAGATAGAAGGCGAAAAGCAACGGAAAGAAAGGGCAGCCTTGCCTGACGGAAGATTTTATTAAACTTTTATCAGAGAGTATGTTATAGATGATCAATCGTTTTGAACTGTTTATATAGCAGAGCTGAATTCTTTCTAGAACTGTTGTTTTTACGTTGACATGCTTGAGGAGTTCAAACGAAAATGAGTGGCTTACGTTGTCAAAGGCTTTTCTGATATCTGTTTGTACAAGTGCACTTGTTCACTATTGTCTGACGCGCACTCCGGTATTGAGCGGGCAAAATGTAGATTTGTTTGGGTAGCTCGGCCGCGTATTTCACAAGTTTGGTATTCACCGACCAGCTTTTCTATTACATACTGTAGTCTTTTATTGAGTACTTTGGCATAAATTTTATAATTGACATAACGCAGAGATATGGGTCTGTAGTTTTCTATCTTTTAAAGCAATTCCGGATCTTTCGTCTTTGGTGCTGGTACCGTGTGTCCCACGTAAAAGGAAGGCGGGAGAGATTTTTGTGCATAGGCTTCCTGAAATATTGCGAGCAGAACGGGTGATAAGGTATCTTGGCATTTTTTTTTTTGTAAAACTCTCCACTTAGAACATCCGGTCCTGGCGTTTTTGCTATTCGGGAGAGACTTAATGGCGTCCCGTATTTCGTAGAGATTTATCAGGCCGTCTGTTGACTCTCGGTCTGCCTCGTTAAGGGTCGGCATTTGAGCCAACAATTGTTTAAGTTCAGTCTTCTTTCGTGGCTATTACGTTTCCAAAAATATTTCGGTAATACTGCTCATCACGCGAGTTTAGATAGCAACTCACACGTTCTGCTGGCTGTCGTCAATGCCCTCGCAATTGTTGTCAGAGCGCAACTTCCTGAAAACAAGAAGGGGAGGAAACGACAGCAAGCTGGCGAAGAGGAGAGTCGTGCTATCTGCGTGGTTAATATTAACCATGTTGGATTGACCTGAGACTGGGGTAGAGAAGAAACATCAAAACCCTCGTCTCAGGTTAATCCAACATGGTTAATATTCACCAGCACGCCTGCACCCTTACGACATTTTTTGTGGTTAATATCCTCACTGAAAACGTACGTACGCGGCAACCTTCATGTTTTTTAGGGTTTTTTTTTTTTGCCGTACGCGGTATTTGCTGTGTCCTGTTTGGAAAACCCTTTAGCCGAGTTTGAAGCACACCGAGTACTTGGGCCATGAAGCCGAACCGACAGGCGTTATTGATTCAACCGCTCGGACCGGGATTTGGTGGGAAGGAGGGACAACTTATCGGGCTCCCCTCCCCCCCCCCCCCCGTATCAGCAACTCTGGTACACACAGCGCATTCCCATAATAAAATCTTAACGCTAACACCTCTTCGTCTCCCCATTCCCACAAGACGAATTACACGCCCCTCCCCATTCTACTTGTCTAATCCCGCATCGTGCACCCCTTCTTTCTGGTTTGTTTTATTTTATAGTAAAAACAACGCAGAGCTCGTGAGGTGGTAGCAGATTTCAAATGCAAAGAAGAGCGTGTATCCATTGCCTTGCTTATGTCCCAAATGATTAGCGGGAGTGCTTGTTCGCGTGTTCTATTGCAAATAAGAAACGTCGTCGCCACTTTTTTGTGTTTATAGGTAACGTTCAAGAGGAGAGAAGAACTCTGAAGCATACCTTCGCATAGCCCTCAACGAGGCGCGTGTCCTTTATTGCACAATCATGAGGCTCTAGTACAATGTTTTATGTCGTGATGAAAAGACACGAGTGCAACTTCCACAGGCATAGCCTCCTTTATTCTAGAAAGCCTGTCAAATTGTGGAAGAACGTGGTCGCAGTAAAGGAAAAAGGAGATCAAAGAGGGCGCGCGCAGGGGCTCTCTCGTGCAGCGCCAAAGAATGCCCCAGCGGTTAAATCCGGAAACACAAACGTGCTCCTTTTTGTTTAGTTTTTTTTTTTTGGGGGGGGGGAGAACATTTTGCGTCGACCCTCCTCCCCTACGCCGCCCCTCTCCCGTTTCTCCAAGCCCTGGTAGCCTCTTTTCTTTTTTCTTTGTGGCTGTTTGTAATTGTTATTATCATAATGCAATTAAATGCAAAGGTGCAAGCAAGCTGGACAAGAACGGCCATAATTGCCGGGACCTCTCCCCAGGAAATGGAGAGGTCCCGGGTTCGATAACCGGACCAGGTGGATTTTTTCGGTCGCGCACCAGTCACCTAGCTGTGTTTGGAGATTTGTGTTTGTCTTTTGTCCCTCTTGTTCCCCTTCTCCAGGGATTATTATTGCCACGCTTGTTGTTTCGCGGAGAGGCCAGCGCGCGTATACTGTTGGCGCTGGCTGAAGGGTTACCCCAGAAATTGCTCTGCGCTACGATATGGATAACCGTTCAACGCTGCTGCACGCGTTTTTTTTTTTGTTTTTTGGCGGCCGCGTTTTTAATGGCTTTGTCGTGGAGTTTGACAGGCTTTCTAGAAGAAAGGGGGCTACGCCACAGGCTATATTTTGCTACGGTGGCTAAAAGTGAAGGTGTCAGCATCGAGCTGCATCGGCTTGTGCTACTAGCGTGTGCCCACGCTAGTAGCACAAGCACGTTGTCTTAAACGACGCTTTAATTTCAGGAGCGTGCGTGAACTTTTATAGAGCGCAGCTCTTTGACGCCCGTTTCCGGGTTTCGTGGCGTCGGCGTCGGCGTCGCTGTCGGCGTAACAGCGCTAAATATAGCAGGAAAATTCACGTCACGTGACCTCAGCACCAATTCAATTCCCGCTAAATTTAGCGGGGAAAATATCGTCACATGACTTTTTCTCATGTCACCTTGAATAAATTTAGTCTCTCCGCTAGATTTAGCGGGAAAATTGACGTCACGTGACCTCAACACTAATTCAATTCCCCACTAAATTTAGTGGGAAAATTGACGTCACGTGACCTCAACACCAATTCAGTTAGTGGGGAAAATGACGTCATATGACTTGGTGTCACGTCACCTATGAACAAATTGAGTTTCTCCGCTACATTTAGCGGGAAAATTGACGTCACGTGACCTCAACAGCAATTCTATTCCTCGCTAAATTTAGCGGGAAAATTGACGTCACGTGACCTCAACACCAATTCAGTTTCCCCGCTAAATTTAGCGGGAAAAATGACGTTACATGACTTAGTGTCACGTCACATATAAACAAATTCAGTTTCTCCACTAGATTTAGCGGGAAAATTGACGTCACGTGACCCCAACAGGATAGAAGGAGGGTGACGATGCTAGAAGGATTAGGAGGGGAAAGGAGGAGGAGGTAAAGGAGGAGGACGGGAGAAGGAGCAGAGGAGGAGGGGAGAAGGAGGGGAGGAGGAGGGGGTACGGAGGAGGAGATACCCTCCTCCTCCTCAAGAGCTGTCACGAGTGACGTCACTCGTAACCGCGCGTTGCATTATGGGATGTTCCCATAATGACGTCACGAAGATCACTCGTGAAGGTCACGACCTTCACAATGAAGGTCACGTGAAGGTCACGACGGTCACAAGCCTCACAGTGAAGGTCACGACCTTCACGAGTGACGTCACGAGGGTCGCCAGTGACGGCACGAGGGGGGGGAGGCGGCGGAGGGATGGAGGGGGAGGAGGAAGGGAGGAGGAGGGGGGAGAGGGAGGAGGAGGATAGGAGAAGGGAGGAGGAGAAGGGGAGGAGAGGGTACAGAGGAGGACGAGGGGCATACCCTCCTCTCCGTACCTTCCCCTCCTCCTCCTCAAGAGCTGCGCTCTAATTCGGCGTTACAGGGAGTTGTAAACGGCTTTCATTTTTTTGTTGTTGTCTTTTTTGCGTTGTGGCTGCTATTATAAATTTCTAACTGGCCCAAGCTTTCATCTTGACAATTACGTATAACCGGCCTGCTTAAAGCGTTGCGATTGAACTTGTAGCTTTTTCTTCGCTCGCACTTATGGTGAAAAGGTTGTGGTATTAACGATACATCAATGAGAAGACAGCCTTAGAGACCACGAGGTGTTCAGAGGATACAAGAGAACGGAGTTCTTGGAACGAACTCCCGACCGTAGTCGGGAGTTCGTTCCATGAACTGTGGCGTTAGCAGACTTCCTCCGCGTACCGTGTAGCATGCATATCTTAGAAACCAAGCGTACTACGTGCTTACAAATGAGACATACAGTGAAATCTCGTTGATACGATTCGGCATAATACGTTTTTCGGTATAATATGTTTTTTTTCCTTCCCGGCCAACATCCCATAGGAGCAATGTATTTTGATACGGACAATTAATACGATCGTTCTTTTGCTTGAAATCGAATAATACGACTCCGAAAGCGGGTTCTCACGGGCATTAAAAAAACAATTATGCCTTTACATTCCAGTATACATACTGGAATCACAAGCTCGAATCAAATTCTAACGAGCCACCAACGGCCCGTTGCGCGGCCACAGCAGGAGAGTCACAGTTAACGCTGGGGTGTTCCAACATGGCCGCCCGGTTGGGATTCGGGCGTTGCCGTTCGCCACCGAGCGGAAAGTAGCGCACCCTGGTTTCACGTGGCTAGGTGTGCGATGCGCCCGGTAGAAAGCGTTGGGCGGTGATGGCCGCCTCTTGCGCAATGTTTGCGTCTCCGCGCATTTTCTTTCGTTTTCCGAATGCGCTGTCTCGCTCTGTCTGTTAGTTCTACAGTGCTCCCTATTCACGGCTCTCGTGGTATCGGTACAAGGTGCAAGTCTTCGGCGCGAGTGTCAAGCAAACAAGAGGTGCTCAGCATGCACAGATGGAAGTACGAGCAGCAGGTGTGAACATCGACGGTAAAGTTCTCCGCGAGATGGCCGATGCGAGCTGGCCAAGCTAACCAACCAAACTGCGGATCTTTTTTTTTTTTAGCTTTCAAAAGGACTTGTTTATAGATATTGAAAAGAAGAAAACACAAACCAAAGTGTCCGACTATTTCAAGGCTGCGGATTAAAAACAAGTTTCTCACCTGGTATGCATATCTTAAAATTTTGAGCTCATTCTGGATAATACGATTTTTCGGGTAATACGTTTTATTTTTCGGTTCCCGTAAAAATCGTATCAACGAGATTCCACTTAGTAATATTCGAGTTAAGGAAGCAACATGTTGGAGCCTTCTAACCAATTTGAAATGGTTAGAGGTACACCTTTTGGCACATACTTGCCAATAAAAGCACCATCCTTAATCATGCTTGAGTTATATCGTAATTACACCAGGACAAATAATTGTTTGGCTTTTGTTGAACACAGTGATGTTTTGTTAAGCATAAACACCTCCGCTTCCCCCCCCCTCCCCCCCCAAAAAAAAGAAAAGAAAGAAAAAGAAAAAACGCCTATATTGCGATTTGTCTATAATAACAAGACAAGAATGCAGGAATTTACCCAGTTCGACCCCGAAAATGTGACGATGTATCGATATTAACGGGGTTCGTATTAACGAGACATGACTGTACATGACTGTCCTGTTTAGTACGACTTACCAACTTTTTGCAAATGCTTGCCAATAAAAAGCACCATCCTTAATCATGCTTAGTTATATCGTAATTCCACCAGGACAAATAATTGTTTGGCTTTTGTTGAACACAGTGATGTTTTGTTAAGCATAAACACCTCCGCTCCCCCCCCCCAAAAAAAAAAAAAGAAAAGAAAGAAAAAGAAAAAACGCCTATATTGCGATTTGTCTATAATAACAAGACAAGAATGCAGGAATTTACCCAGTTCGACCCCGAAAATGTGACGATGTATCGATATTAACGGGGTTCGTATTAACGAGACATGACTGTACATGACTGTCCTGTTTAGTACGACTTACCAACTTTTTGCAAATGCTTGCCAATAAAAAGCACCGACATTAAGCAGTGCTTAGTTGTGCCATCGTTAAATAATCTCTTTAAAATGGCAATTTTTTTTACTTTTGTTGTATACTGTTTAGAACGACCCCTAACTTTTCCCCAAAGCTTGCCAATAAAAAGTACCGTCCATGAACTGTGTTTAGTTATGCCATTGTTCAATAATTTATCTAAAAGGCAAACTATATTTGTATTTTTAACTTTTGTTGAATACTGCTTAGAACGAATCCCCGCAACAATTCTGCATTAACAAAATTCACACGATGAAAGTGCGCTCGAATCAAACCAAAGTGTGCCTGATTTTACTAATGCACCGGTACTCCATTCTAGGCTCGGCGTATACCTGCGTTGCCCCTTCAAGCGCAATATTCAAAGGAGACGCTCTCGCACTATAAAGAGGCTGCTTGCTTCCTGAGCCATCCCCGAAACGAAGGGACGGAGGCGGGTAGCTTACACGAACACCGAGAGCACTTCCTAGCGCTATTTTCGCTTTTTTTTACGAGCTCGTGCGTTGACGTGAAGCGCGCTTCAATTGCCGCACGTCGACGCAGGACCGGCGTATCCGTTCGGCCACAGCGGCATAACCTAGCTTGTCTCGCCGGGCCTTTTCCTCTTCTGTTTCTGTCTTTCTCGTATCGCGGTCTGTTTTCATTACATGTTTTTGCTTTGTTTACAGGTGTATTCAAATTCAGCGTGCGTACACAACGAGAAAGTGGCGTACGTGAACAATGACGCCTGACCGGCGCCGCAGCGCTCCCTCCTTCGTGCGCCGTGGTTGGCTTCGCCGCGGTGCGCCCGAGTCGAGAGGCAGAGCACGCTCTGCGGGAGGCGTCGTGACGCGGCGTGCCGGGCGGTTCGCTCGTGTCTCCGCCGGGGACCCCCGTGGGGAGCAGTAAACCAGGATGGCGCGAAACGTGAGCGTAAATTGCGGAGGAATAAACACGCCGTAGGTACTTTGTGCAACGGTGAATATTGTCTCGCGAAGAGCCGACATTTTTATCCAAAGTGCCATCTGAATAGCGATTTGAAGTATAGCAAGAGCGAGTTTCATATCGGAATATGACAATTCTAAACCTAAAAACAAAAAACAAAAAAAAACCAGGTAGGTAACAAAGAGCACGTCGTTGCCATTCACTCTGTAATGGCGTGTTTCACGCTTTTGTCCCCTTCGATTGTCGAGTACTTCTACGTTGGCATCGTGTCACGCGTAGTGTTGGTAGACGCACAGGTATTGATCGTGCTAGATATAGAAGTAAGTGAGATAATTTACTGGCAGTAAATATTATTTTCTCACACTTTTATACTAAATTCCTTGTTCGTTAACGTACCTGGTAATTATTATGTTCAATGAGTTTTAATTGCGCGCTTGAAACAAACAGCCAAGCAATCTCTCGTTTTAAAAGTAATGTAATCATCCCTTTTGTTAGATTCCATAGCATGAGCGGGTACTTATCCTTGAATCATTAAAGCATTGTGGGAGGATAAAAATTGCTTTATTTACAGCGGTTGAAGAAATAATCTAATTACGAAATATTTTTGCGCACGTTATGTAATAACATCTTACTAAAACGCTCTTTCTTAAACAAAACACTATGAGGGGATAAAAATTGCTTCAATTACGGCGGTTCAAGCATAATCTAATTACACAATATTTTTGCGCACGTTGTGTAGTGACACCTTACTAAAACACTCTGTCTTAAAAGAAACACGCACACAAACATCTTGATTTTATTCAGTAAATTAAGTGGGTGAAATGAAAGAGAAAAACCAGAACATTAAAATGATTCATAAGAGGTCAGACGGTGTCGAAATTGCACATAAAATGTTCTCAGACACGGTCACGAAGCCGTAGAGTCCTTGTCCGATACCTATATCGACCCCTTGAGACACCTCCACCACCGAGAGGGTTGTACTCCGAGATTCTGGAGTGCTCGCGCGTGGGCGGCCATAGAGCCGGAGACTGAGTCTCACCTAGGCGACGTTCAAAGCGGCGGCAAAACCCACGACTGATGAGAGTCGTTCGGTTCAGATACCCGGATTGCTCAACCGGTTCCTCGAAACGCGAGCGCCAATGTAACGAAGGCAATTGAGGACCCTTTCGATTCCCCAACTCATAAATGGTCTGTTTTTCTTTCTGTTTTTTTCTGCGATCGTATTTTTTTTAATGTTTGGCACACGGCTGTTTTTGGTTTTGCAGTTCAGAGGAGAGGCAGGGGAATCAATTATCCTCCAACGACGTACGATTTGGACCGAGAGTGCAGGCAGCGGAACGGGACTCCGCTCCGGTGAGCGCTTCGCTGGTCGGCCCGGGGTTCGGCTCCCGGGGTCCGAGCCCGTCGAGCTTCCTCGGTGACTGCTCTTCTCGCCGCCGCACGGGGAGACGGAAAGCGTTGCCAGCGGGGACGGGAGGGAGGGTTGCTTCTGGCTCCGACTCAGCGGGGCCGTCGCGGTTCGTTGCACCGGAACCGGCGGCCGAGAGTGGCGATGCTACGGGAACTGGACTCGGTCCGTGGGGCCGCCTCGTAGAGCTACAGCTGCGGAGACCGAAGGGTGGTCAAGTCACACCGTGGGCGAAGGAAGAAGATGTATCGGTTTCTCGGCAGCATGACTGCTTGAGGAAATGCAACCGATCGCGAGAAAAACAACCCAGTGTTTTTCTAGACCTAACTAGAATCGGACGTGGCTTTTTTTATGCTTAGTTATTGTAATATTTATATCGCCTCGGGAGGTATTAGGTTAGATAGAGAACGCGGTACAAAAATGAAATACGAACCCATGTTTGGCATTAAAACCGGAAACACTCACCGACTCATTCTGTGCACCATGACCAGTGGAATCGAGGCAGTGCGTTTTCTGTGATCAAGACAATTTAGCTGTTCATGAGCACATAAAATAAACAGATGATGGTGGGGATGATGATGATAATGGCAACGTTTGAACGTGTCAAACAATGCAATAATTATCTTCAAAGATGCTAAAGTTTCAACTATTACGACAATCGTGACTACCAAAGCGCGAAAAAAAGAAAAAGGTCGCTAGTGCGTCTGAGATTTTAGCGCTGCAAAGGTAGGCAGAGAGAGAGAGAGAATTAAACATATTTTTCTTTATTTGGAATTCAAGGTCTTACACTCTAGAAAACGTTTGTGCGTCTACTTTCACGCACAACACTCGGAGAGCCCATCACCGCAACTTACGGAGGCACCTCAGCGAATGACGATGCGGAAACATATGTTTAGACTAGGGGTGTGCGAATATTGAAATTTTCGAATACGAATCGAATACAAATAAGACCAAAAAACGGGCTTCGAATATCGAATCGAATATCAAATATGATGTCTAGTAATGAAAAATTGCAAAACAAGAGGTAACTGCAGGTTTGATTGCCTTTTTAGTATAAATCAATGCAACTGCATTTTACTGGGCTGCAGCAGGCTAAAGATACTTCTAGTAATACACTCATTACAAATTATCGTGTAGGAACATTAACTGCTCAACGTGTTCAGAAAGTAAGCGCTCCCTACGCGCCGTGACAACACTTCCGCCAGTAGGAAGACCCTTTCACTCAAGAAACTTGCGAAATTTCACTAAAGTTTGAGGAAGTTTGATGAACAGTGTTGCCCGGCTGCTACACGAATATTTCGAATTTTAGGAAGCAAATAATTTTGAAGGTAGTTTATTATTTTATTTTATAGAATGGTTACCAAGGTTTATACCCGTATAAACGCAAAAATATGCGCTTTTAACGCTTTCATTAGTTATTAATGTGAACCAGTGATGCCAATAAACCCAACAAATCTTGCACTTTTCCTCCGCCTAATAGAATCAACTAGCTTTTTCTAATTTTCGTACATGCACGCAAAGTTGAACTTCAGTCGAACTTTGTCGAACATCACGTTGAAAGTTCAAAAAGTCGAACTTAGTCGAACTCGAACCTGGGAAGGTTCGCGACATTCCTAGTTTTGACTGCGTGGGAGTGGCAGGAGTTTTTGTCGATGGCAATGCAGACGTTCTGCTCGCACCTAGCTTTATCTTTCTTTAATTTTCAAACATTTATATTAGCTAACACTCTCGAGATTTATTTTATATTTATATTTCACTCTCGAGGTTTATTTTATTGTGTCAATTTATAGAACGCGACAATTACATCACATATTAAGCATAAAAGTGGCACTACAACAAAGCGCTTGCTGAAAAAGAAACCGAAACTGATCTTGTCTTGCTGCCATCGGACAGGTAGAAACGGAGCAGACCGATAGCGCACGCATCATGCGCCTTCCCAGGTGTGAATAAACATATTCATAGGGGAATGCGGCAGGCAGATTATTCGTTACTTGCTCGAATATTCGCAGTTTGTGCGAATATTCACCATTTTTCACGAATATTCACCATTTTTCACGAATATTCGGTTTTCGCTGAATATTCGGGAACTTCCGAATATGCAATTTTCGAATCGAATACGTTTCGAATAAGGAAAATATTCGTTTCGTATTCGAAATTTCGAATATTCGCACACTCTAGTTTAGCACCCCAAAACGCAGTCCCAGTTGTGACATTATGCAATGCAAAACGTCACGCTTGCGTTGCGTAATGTCACAACTCAGACTGCGTTTTTGGGTCTAAACATACGTATCGGCATCGTCATTCGCTGAGCTGCCTCCGTAAGTTGCGGTGATTGGCCATCCCGGTGCAGTGGAAAGCAGACGCACGGGCTTTTTTTTTAGAGTGTACGACTTAGTGTAGGTCCTTTCTGGTAATATGGCATTGAACGCTGATGCGAGATTTGAGAACTGTATTGCCCCAGACCATGGTGTAAGATATACATAGGTGTGGACATCGCGCGTCGCACCTGTAAGATAAAGTCCTCTCCTCGCCTTGGCTGCAAGCGGCGCCACCAGATGGCGCCTCGATATGCGGCCATTGCAGCCTGTCGCCGGCCCGGTTTCTAAGGCTTCTTTTGGGAGACATGCTTATTTTAACCTGAAACGTTCTTTGCCTCGTTGCGGGCAAAAGCCTGTGAAGCCGCCGATTATCTCGATGCTGAATGGCTGAGCCAGGTAATGACGTCCCACCGAAGCTCGACGCTGATTGGTTGAAATTTTTAAAACCAACATTGTCGCCAGTATCTTCATTCCAGGAACTGATATCAATTGTACATGCCACAGGACCCAGGCACAGCAGCTCAGGACCGAACGCGCCGAACGAGCAAGCAAGCATCATCGAAGTAGAGAGATACCGGAAAAATTGCTAAAAAATATCCACGGGTTCTTAAAGACAGCTATGACCGTTTACACAGGGTTTAAAAACTTCTCCGGCGAATGACGGCGAACGGGCAGAAAATGTGTCATTCAGCACGCAGCCGTCCAGCCTCTGCAACGCTTCACCCGGCAGATTTTACACAGGCCCAAGATGTTCGATTCGAAACTTCCAGTGGCCGCATTCGCGTAGCGGGAAAGCGCGATCTAGAAAATCGTCATAAAGATCATTGGTGGTGACTGGTTGCAGCGTTACTAAAACACTCACTTGGGAAACTGAGCCTTGAAACCTGGACCGCTGGCGTCCACCGAGACCGAGCTAATTACGAAAACAGTGCCATCTTTTAGCGACGAGTTGAAACATGGAAGCTGCTTTATTTGGCTACTGCTAGAGTCACTGAATGTTCCCAGAGTACCGAAACTCCCAGGCTCGAGGTACTAAGATGGCGGCTCAATCTTTTTTTCTTTACTGTGGTCACCATGAGCTATTAGAAAGCATGCTTTTGCGTAAAAACAAACGGAAAAGGCTCTTTTGTAGAAACTTTTACTGAAGGTTAGTACAGAGTAACAGGCGCGTGATGTTTTCTAAATTGTTTGCTTTGCAAGGTTTTGTGGCACAATTAATACCGTTTTTATACAACCATTTCTCACCGGTGATTTCAGGTAGGGCGTCCCGTCCTGGGCGCGTCCACATTTCGGTAGTAATTCGCGGCGCGTCCGCTTGAAAAACGGGGGTGGCATCCCTGAAATCCGTTACACCGTATATGTTTCGGCGGCAAAATGGCCGATTACCCATACAAAAATGGTCTATGTTCGTCTATGGAAATTATATGGCAGGCTATCACCCCCTATGGCCCTCCATGGTCGGCCAAAGAAATCCATAAAGACAGCTACAGCCAGCTATAAAAAAATCTATGGCCCTGTGTCTAAAGACTGGGAGCCAATAAATTTTCTTTACCCGCCTATAGAAAATTCTATGGCCCTAAGTCTAAAGAGTGGGAACCAATAAAATTTCTTTAGACGCCTATAGAAAATTACATGGCCCCGTGTCTAAAGACAGCGAACGAATAAATGTTCTTTACCCGCCTATAGAAAATTCTTTGGCCCCGAGTTTAAAGACTGGAAACCGATAAATTTTCTTTGCCCGTCTATAGAAAAATTTATGGCCCCGAGTCTAAAGACTAAGAACCAATAAATTTTCTTTCCACGCCTATAGAAAATCACTACCGGCGCTTACTGTTTTAGTAAAAACACTCAGGTTAGAAAATTAAATCAATACTAAATTTCTGTAATGCCGGTGACAAACCATGACCTAAGATATGTTCTCTGCTGTTGCAACGAGTCGTAAAAACTTGTGCAACAATTAAAATTAATTACCTCCAAAAGTGAAAATAAATTCCACTGGCGCCGAACACTGCAATCAAGCAATAGCTTGATTGCAATCGTCAACACCAGTGTACTGCATGTCATCACTGCATTGTCAACGTGATTCATCAAACTTATTAAAAAATAATTAATACAATTTAGTTAATTAGCCTATTGATCTACATTTGCTTTTTTCAGGGTGTTGAATTAAGAGATGGGGGCTATTCCAAGAGACAATTCAAATGTATTATGCACGAGTAATATTCGCTCCGCCTCTCCGTGTTTTTGTGACAAATGATGGGTCACCGGGAAAGTCGGATTCAAAAATTAGACTGCCATATATACAGGCAGCTAGTGCGAACGTAGCATATGAAGAGATAGGTCCGGTGTCGCTGCGTTGTTGCTGTTGTGTGGGGTAGTATTCTGATTCTGTTCTGTGTATTCTGTGTGTTCAGACATGTACATGTACTATGTATTATCTACCATGTAGCGTTCACAAATCGGAAATACTTGATGTAATTTTTTTTTTAGAGTTTGCTGGTTAAAGAGAGTTATAGGGTAAGCCTATAGAGAAGTCTTTAGCCAACCATTAGACAAGCTAAAGAGCGCTATAGCTAAAGAGGGATAGGGCCATAGACAAAGCTAAAGAGGCCCATAAAGGCGACCATAAAAAATTCTAAAGACTGCCATAGACAATTCTTTAGCTAATTGGGCCAAATAGCTAAAGCCGACCATACAAAGAATTTTCTATAGCCGACCATAGGACATTTTTGTATAGGTAAAGCAAAAATAGAACAGTAATAGTGGACGCTATCGAATGCAATACTCCTGAACCAATACAAGCAGCCATGCAGTTCCCCGAGTGGCCGCTGCGGGAGAAATGGCGGCGTTGCGATCGCCATTAGCTCGGTTCTCGAGTCCGGGTCGGTACCTCTTTGTCCGAGCAGGTTCTATGCCAGTTTACCAACTGAGTTGTTCTAGTGACGTTGCTGGTGGTGACTGATGCCACTGGATCCTGGTAAAGTAGCGCCAAGCTGCCCGTATGGTCGCCATTTTGGTTCATGGAATGAGCTGTTTCTTCTTGAGCTCTCCATTCTTGGTGATCCCATCTAAATTCACTGGTGACGGGTAGCTTTATAAAGGCGTTTCTTGAATACCTTGGCTTTGTTGTTCACACACCTGCAGAACAAGCGCACATCTTCGCACCGCCATTACTTGCGGGGCCGGTGCTTGGCGGCAATAAAAGTGAAGTTTCCTGTCTTTAAATACGCAAAAACAGCAGTATCATTGTAAGAGATTTGTAAAGATAAGCCTGATTGATAAGTGGCTTGCATGCACAGCGCCAAAGACGCCTATACCGGCGAGGAACTCTAACAGTATAGAAGATGCTCCTCAGCGATCTTGGTGCGACCGGTTCAGAACGACCCTTTCGAAACTACGAAGATTTGAATGGACCGAAATGGTGATTGGCCATTGTCAACTGAGACAGCCAATCACATTGGGAGGTTTGGTTTTCTGTATGTTAGTATATGTTTGTGTTCGGCTAGCAGGCAGGGAAGGCAGTGGCGCCACTTTCCCAGTATCCAGTGACTTTAGTGGTGACCTCTAAAGACGATCGTGGATGTCGTTGGCTTAGCTCGAGCTGATGGAACTGAGCTCGAGCACATTCGTTCTTCTGCAAGCTTGTCCATGCCTCTTCGGCCTGACATACTGTAATAAACAGTTAAATAGTAAACGCGTCATCGGATTACCACAGAAACCACCGACAAGAAGAAATTATGCCGCCACAACGTTTTTATGCAATAAAGCCTCTAGTAGCCGTCAAATTCGGGTGTTCACATTAAAGAAGGCTTTACCACGTTTACGTTATAAATGTTCGTCTTAAAGGGGCACTGCAAAGAGACGAAGAATACCAAATGCCGCTTCGAAGGGCGTGCCCATCAGTGACGATATTGGCTATAATGTTGGATAATGAGAACATAAAATTCTAGAGGTAGGGCTGGTTGAATAGGTGCACGTAGGTGCACGTGAACCCTTCTGATTATTTCAAGCGCCTGATTCTCACTCAATCTTTTTTTGCTTGGAACACCCGTAAATCTATGGGGCGTTCACATCTTCATAACTGGACGTTAATTCCAACATTTACAAAGATCGCACATGGTTAAAATATCATCAACAATACTCAAGATTATGAACTTCTTTCACCTATTATGCTCAAAATACATCAGGATTCCTTCTTTGTTTTATTTTTAATGTGTTGCTAGAGTCCTACACACTAGTTCCAGCGAACACGATGAAAATTAAAAATAAAAATGGCAAGAAACGCTTTGCAGTGCCCCTTAAAACCTCGCGCCTGAGACGATTTTGTTTTGCTTTCTGGTATTATTCAATATCCTATCCTGTACGAATAAATATAAATGGGCTTATTATATTTGCTGTGTACAGTTGTTCAACTCATCACTTCTTTCGGGTAAAAAAAAGAATTGAGTGTACAGAAGTATTTCTTCATTGTATATTATTCTTGAGGTCCCGTACGGGCAATATACGAAGCAGCGGAAAGCATAGATATAAAATAATAAAGAAACAATAAACGAACCAGCATGACCCTGGTGAAAAAAGTTTGAGCTGTTCAATAAACATACAACAACATATAAGATGATATAAGAACATTTATTACAGTTCGTAGAAGTTTTTAACGTGTCTTTTTTCAATTCATAGAATATATTTTTTTTATAATCAGTAATGAAATAGAAACACCTATAGTCACAAACACACTGTAAGCTATAGTTATGAAGGTTATAGAAGAATGGCGTAGTAGCTGCCGCAAATATTATGAGGGTCACTTATTGTAACATCGCGGTCAGGAAATAAATCTCAGTCGTCAATACCCAATGGTAATGCAGACGTTAGGTGAGAGGCGGTAGAATTGAGCGTAATTTTTTAGTGAATGGTGAAAACTACTAGCAACAATACGGAGAGATGATGATAGCAAATATTATCTGGGTTGGAATCATAGGCGTAGAGTTCGGGGGGGGGGGGGGGGCATCGGGGCTCGTGCCCCCCTAATAAAATCCGAAGGGGGCGTGGGCAGAGCCCCCCCCCCCCCCTTGGGCCCGGGCCATGATCCATACCGTGGCGCTGTTTACGTGCCATGTAACGAGCTTCTAGTAGTGGCATGTACACAAAATAACGCCCACGTTGCCTTTATTGACAAAATACATGGGAAATGGAATCCCAGCGTGCTATCGTTCGCTTCAATCTCCAGTTCTGGCAAGAAAATAACGCGCAGCACCCCCCCCCCCCCCCCCCCCCCGGAGAACTTCTCAGCCTGCCCCCTCCGGTAAAATGGAAAGTCTACGCCGCTGGTTGGAATTGTTGCGATAAAAGATTGCGGACAGAGAAAGAGAGAAAGAGTGCCGTGTGGCGCTCGGCGGCGGAGAGAAAGTGATGGAAGGGTAAGGTGATCTGTCCTAAATTGGGAATCCTGGTATATGTAGTGACTGAAAATGCACAAAACGAAGTGCTCTGGACGGATTCCACGAGTGTTACCTGCGTACGTCTGCTAAATAAACTGTTCCACCAAAAACCTACCGACATTGCATGACTCATCCCGCAAAAAAAATTTTTTTAAAAAAATGAGAGCAATTTATGAAACACAGCGGATAAAAAAAAGAAAAAGGAAACAAAAATCAAGTAATGTTTATAAATGTAAGTGTAACGCAGATCATTCCAAGTCAACTTCTTACTTCGTGGTTCGTTCTTTGACGTTATTAGGGTGTTTCAGTAGGCGGTTCCGATGACTCCTATAATGACACCCGATGCCCCGCAGACGTCTTTGCGCATGCATCGTATCGGCGGTGTCGCAACGATCATCCGAAACTCTACAATGACTATGTAACAACCGAGAACGGGGACCCAGGGACAGGCTGTCCCCGTTCCTAGGGACACGGAGTACCCGTTCCCCGCCCCTCGGTCCCCGTCGCTTCCCTACTTTCCCCGACGGCCGCTCAGCGTCGCCCGGACCCGTTCGGCGCCCCCTCCGCCTCCTCCGGAGAGAAAGCCTTGGGGCCCGACGGCAGTCGCGCGGTCGTCCCTTCTCGACGCGGGAGCTTCGGTGGGCGTCGCTGCGCCGCCACCCGCACCGGAACCGACCACAACCGCGGGGCATGGCGACCTCGTCGAGCCTGGCCAAGCCGGCGCTACGAAGGCAACTCGTAGGCTAGAAAATGGGTCTGGTGAGCCCGGGCCGCAAGTCGCGGCCGCCGCTACTCATGTTGTTGTTGGCCGCGCTGGTGGTGGATCGGACGTTTGCGGCGCCTTCGACGGACTCCCTCGTCTCCGACACGGCAGCTCTGGTGAGTGTCTGTGTGCTTTCATGAAGAGCTCGGCCACGTGCGCCCAGGCTGCACGCGTCGGCGGTTTTGTTGTTGCTCTTGGGGCTTCTTGGCCGCTCGGCGCGGCGCGCGTTTTCTCCTTGTCCGCGTGTGTTTCTCTGGAACCGCGCGTGATGTCCTGCTGCTTCCGAAGGCAGACTATATGACCGCGTTCGGGAGGTTTATCGCAGCCAAGGATATAACTCTTACTTGACAAAAACAAAACCTAATAAAAAAGAAAATAGACGAGCGTGAGTTCGAAGGTGTCGTAAACACAGTTCCTGCTGCTCGGAGCACGAGTATTCTGCGTAATTATATGATGAATCATTTATCCGGAAAAGAATATTTCGGCAACGTTGCTCGCAGGTATATATCAAAATCGAACTATATATAGGTCTTAGTACTAGACACGCAGACAGACGGTTGTGGTTCGCGATCTTTCTTAACATGTTGAAAAAACATTTTATTGGGCACAGAGACATACCATACGTCTTGCACATGCATTCGTTCCGCATCCTTCGGTAGACACGTATACGGACGGTTATTGTTCGCAATCTTGTTTCTACTGATTCACACAAAAAAAAATGTTTTGTCTGGCATGAAGGAATCCGTATGTTGCACACATTCCCTCTCGTTCCGCACCCCTAACAGACACACACATAATCAAAATCCCGATCCATTCTCATCATCAAGAAACACGATACTTCAGTCTTCCTTGGTGGCGCTTCCGCGATTCTAATCGAAACGAACGACATTGTTTGAGCTCATCGGTAGTATGTAGTATGCAAACGCGCCCTTTCGCTCTCTGTCAACGGCCGCATACTCTTGCGCGCTCCTGGCTCACCGAAGTTCAAGAAAAAGCAAACGTCAGAAACTCTCTCCTCACAGTACTATGGCGACGGTCGCGGAAAACCCTCGCGCTAAATCATCGTGACTATCGTTTTCAGAAAAAAAAAAAAAGGTGGGGTCTCGTGCTGTCCGTTTGTTAAGCAAGTGTGACGCCACTCACTTAAAAAACATCATGGCGATTGCCAAATGAACTTGCAGCTTCAGCAACTGTCGCGGGCGGCTGCGCCCACATCTTGTTGGTCCTTTTACATAACGCAAGACGAATGCATGTGCTTGCCTTCCTGCCGTACATAAAAGACAAACGCGCTTTCTTTAGTGCGCTTTTTCGTTCGGAGACGCTGCCGCTAACGACTGCAGCACGCCGCGAAGCCTTGGCCCCCTCCATGACGGATGTCCGGGCTCGGCGCATTGGTGTGACGACAAGGGCACTCTGTTGCTAAACACTGGCTCGGGACCCGATAAGCCGCGCTTCAATTGAACGCCCCGCCGATACGGGGCCGGCTATCTCCACTGAATGGGGGCTCCTTCTAGGCGTGCGTCGTTCACTGCCTCAGGAGCGGCC
The DNA here is from genome assembly GCA_037355805.1 of Ixodes ricinus. Lineage (NCBI taxonomy): Eukaryota > Metazoa > Arthropoda > Arachnida > Ixodida > Ixodidae > Ixodes > Ixodes ricinus. The sequence continues at coordinate 44,777 of JAZHYW010001030.1, read as the reverse complement.
TATCGCAACGGGCGCCATTCGTAACTACCGCGTGAAGAAGCGCGATCTTGTTTGCGGAAAGGTCGATGGCTTTCTCAAGCCTAAGACTTTGCCAGATCAGTGGTCGTGACAGGACGTTTTTTGGAGTCTGTTTAAACTCCGAAGTGGCTAATATTCGACACGTCTTCGAGCGTTGCAAGCAGCTAGCGCGTGGCTCGTGTGGGGCGAGTTCTTTGCATCCAGAAAGTCGAAACAGCAAAACGGTGTAGGATACTTCAGTCTTGTTTAAGGTACCTCAGTTCTGAGTCCTTGGCATATACCTATTCATTTCTTATGTCCTTTACGAATATTGTTTTTATGTCGAACGCATTTCAGTGACAAATTACGCGCGCCTATGGGATATCAAAGGTGTCGTGTCCATCGTGAAGGGTCCAACGCGAAGTATAATATATGTCGCAGTATTGTCTTCGCCTAATGGACGTTACGCATGCCACTTGTGTCGATCAGTTTCTAGCGACGCGTCAGGCGTATTCTTAACGAGTGCTAGTACAGGTAAGCCCGTCGTCTCACGCTTGGACTGACTAATAAACGACTCCGTTTACTGCCTGTTAGGCAGACGTGACAGCACTCTCCTTAGACGAGAGTGAACTTTCATTTCTGTTCTACGGACTATGCGTTAGGGAAAAAACAACTCCCGTTCCCTTACGTCTGCGATAACTAAAAGTGCACGTAAATCTAATGACACTGGTCGATCATCAACTCAAACTTGCACGTAGTACACACCGTTCCACTTTACAATGAGCCGCATCGGACGCTACGAGCCATCAGAGCCAATCCAACGCCTTGCGAGTTTCACCTGGCCGTGAGGAGGGCGCAGCAGGCCATGGGGCGTCAGACGAATGATGCGTTCACGGTGTTAGATTGGCTGGGATAGTTGATCCGCTTTGGTCCATCGTATGCGGAGAAGTCTAGTGCAGCTCCCTGAAGAGCCGCCCGTAATCATCCCTAGGCTGTTGAATACGTTCAACATGCCCGAGGCCATTCTAGATGTTTCCCGCGTATTTCACCCTCTTATTTCCACAAACATGCGCGAACTGGTTCGCGGAAATACATAAAATGGTTTACTACAGTACGCGGTGCACAAAGAAATACGCAGGCCCCACGTATTTCGTGAAATACGGTATGTATACGTAGTTCATCTGAAACGTAGGCAGGCGCGACCATAGAGGGACTCGGCTTGTTCTGCGGCTCTCCATGGCGATAGGAATGCCCAGAATACGCGCCCCGGAGAAGTGTTTTGTTGGGCGCGCGCGCGTGTATACACTTCCGTGGCACCGATCCAAAGTAGCTGGCGGCGTGGAACACGCGCGCGATCTTGACCTGCTTCGGAGGAAGGAGCCCCTGCTATAACCTGCCCAGCTGCGCCGTGCAAAAAAGTAAAAGTAAAATAAAATAAAAATGATTGCGTATTTGCTTTTGTGTTGAGTAGCCTGAAAGGGAAACAGTCCGATCAAGGGAAAAATCAGCAGAACCCATCCTTTGGGAATGATTATCTACGTTAATGCGAATAGCATCAAACGGTGCGGTGTTATGCGCGTTCGTCAGGTGGCCGGCACACTCTAGATACGCCAGCCCACTCTTGAGGCGATTCTAAATTTGTTGGCACTTTCACAGCCCTGCGCACCATCTCCGCAGCCCAGCACGTGCGTTTGTGTCACTTAGGAAGGCGAGCAAAGCACGCGCCATACGCACAAACACTCAAAAGTGGTACCGACCAGACTTTCTGGCGTCTCAGCTAGTCTCAACCAACGGTACTCTAAACGGTTGTTTATATCTTCTACCATAGGACGCGCTTTACAGCGCTGTCACAGCTACCGGTGCGCGCGCGTTCCATGCACGAGGGCTCATTCCGCTCTCGTGAGGTTGAGCACGGCCGCTACATCACCCTCTCCCGAGCGCGGGAGAGGTGAGCGCGGGAGAGGCGCAAAGACCAAATCACGAGGCCAGAGGCGCGGACGTCATAGGCCACGCTCCGAGCTTCTTAGGCTATTGGTGTCTGTAGAAAGGCACATCTCGAAACAAGGGGCGCGAACTATAGCTTAGGCTTGTAGCCTTCGCTGACCTGTCAGTCTAAAGTTCAACGATGTATACGCGACGCGTTTTTATTTATTCTTTTATTCGGAGATTGAGTTTATCTATGGATAAGCGACTAATCGCCACGCTGCCATATTTTCAGCGAAAGGAATTAGGTACACTGGGACACTCAATAATCGCCAACTACGTATATGAAAAAAAAAAAACTACTCGGAGGGAAAATATGAAATTGCATTTCAAACGTAGCCATATTAGCACTTGTCCAATTTATACTGGATTCAACTTGCTCTCCGCCATGCCGCACAAAAACGGCAAATGGTAACACCCGGTCGTGATAATTTATTTCAAGCTCCTTCAACCCTAATGAAATCACCGCTTGTCAGACGTAAAATATTTACTTGAAAACGTAACTCCTAGTGATTATTTTATGACACCAAAAAATAAAAAGGCTGCACTTGAAAGCAAAAACAAAAAATTGAACGAAAAAACAAATACAAGGCAATGCAAAACTGAACGTAGGAATTTTGAGTGGTCTAAGGTGCAGTGGGTTTGTGATGTTTTATTGATGTAAATCATTTATTCGAAATTAAAGCCGACCGTGGTATATATATATAAAGAAGATCCCAGGTAGTTCTAGTGCACTGGTTATATCTTTCATCGCCAGGCTGAACCCAGGTCGCCATGCTATGACACCTGAGGAATCCTAAAGCCGCTCTCAGACTCTTAACACATCATGCAAAAGACAACCTGCAGACGCTGTCTGAGGTCTTTCTTATTTTGACGGTCGTGCTATATTGACCGTGCACCACCTGTCTGTAGACATGTAGTAACCTTGTAAGCGTACATGTACGATTTTGTATAGTGTGCGAGCGGTGCGACTGGGGCTGAGAAGGTCCTTCACACCTGTCTTCCATAAGTCAAGTAGATAACTATTCGCAACTCCAAGAGAGGCGACGCTACCCAGCGGAGAAGATGTGAAGGAAAGAAGCGGGCACTTGCCGCCTATCCAAGTGCACGACGAAAACTGCCGCGTCCTGGCGGTCGAAATGTGAAACAGAGGAGAGGGGATCACACCTATATGCGCCGTTGGAGTTGCGAATGCTCTTTCTACCTCGCTAGCTGTGTGCGGCGCTCTCAAACCACGTGCGTTGAAGGGCGCACCCTGGAAAACGTTTTGTTTACGCGAAACGTTCTACGGCATTTCCGAAGACAGATGGAGTGCGCACGGGCAGCTTTATTTGGCGCTCGAGGCGCGCGACGGCACGCGCTGTGGCAGTTGACCGCGTGAAGGCTGCTTCACGCACTCGCGACGGCTTACAAACTTTAAATAGGCCTGTGCGTCTACTTTCCTGCACAACACTCGAAGAGCCAATCAGCGCAACATACGGAGGCAGCTCAGCGAATGACGATGCCGAAACATATGTTTAGACCAAAAAACGCTGACGTGACGTTTTGCATTGATGAATATCACAACTCTAGACTGCGTTTTTGGTATAAACATATGTTTCGGCATCGTCATTCGCTGAGCTGCCTCCGTAAGTTGCGCTGATTGGCTCTGCGAGTGTTGTGCGGGAAAGGAGACGCACGGGCTTTTTTAGAAGTGTGGCGGCTGAACCGCATTCGCAAAGCGGTTGCTGACGCGGTTGTTTAAAGCGGCAGCACAAATTGATGATGATGCTGTACAAATTGATGATTGAGCAGCAGTACAAATTGATGATGCAAACGAGCGGATCCGGTTCGCGGTTGCGGTTCGAACGGCAGTGTGAACGCTGCATACAAACCGGTTCTAGAGTATTCGATCCTAGTCTAACGCAAGTGCGTGGCCTTGAGGAGGCTGAGCTTGCACTCATGGTCATATGACACCACTAAAGTTTTCTTTGACGGGTGAGCATTTACGCAATATACGAAACAGCGCGCAAAACAACGAAGACGGGAGAGCCGCTCCCATATTGAGTAACCATTTACTTTACTCGGTTTCACGATAACTTGGCGAACTGTGGAGGCTGCGGCCCCTGCGACCCAATAAGAGCCTAGGAACAAGGCACGTGACCACACTCCGTGTTCGAGGCCATGGAGGCCCCGTTACCGCCACAGCAACAGCGCCATCCGCGAGAAAAAAGTAGCTCTAGGCTTCTTTTTCTTTTAACGGCAATTGAACTCGCTCTATATATCGAGAGCATATAAAACATGAGAAAGAAATATTCACGACTTTGAGTTTCAATTATATTTAAACAGTGACGCCACATCCTTATCCGATCCCGATTTTTTTCTCCTTGTAGCGCCGAGGCCGTTGGCGATCAGAGCCGCGCAATCGAACGCTTTCTTTAAAAAACATCGCACTGGGCCCTGGTATTAGCACCCGCCAAAGATTCGTGGGTAAATTGACCGTATGGTTGTCTCATGAACAACAGGGGCGTTCCCAACAGAGCGCTCTCTGGCGGACGGCAATGTTGCGGTGGTGGACGTCCACATCCTAATTTGGTTGATTTCGCGGCAGACGACTCTTTGCCAGCAGACGACAGCCGGTTTCTCCAGGCCTCGCATTTAGCGCAGTGACACACACGCTCCCGTGACGTGGTATCACGTGCCTCGCCCCGACGCTCTTATTGGGTCGGAGGGGGAGCGCTGCACGGCTCGCAAGCATCGTGGCGGAGACGACCCGGGGCTCGACCTTAGAGACTTCTTAGACCGATGCGCTGGCGGAGCTGTCCTAAGAGATCGGAGGCCTATACGGTTGGTCTCCTCGGTCGAACTCGGTCGCAAGAGTGTGAACGGGCCTTACACCGTGTTGCCGGGTCACTGAAGCTCGCACCGACGAACCCACACAAAGCCTGCGATGGGGAGAACAACACTGCAGTGTTTACACGATTACAAGCATCTGGCTGCTGCCATGTCTCTGCTCGTGGGAGCATGAATATGGAGAGGAGATCGAACTGTAGGGGGCGCTATATGCAGCTTGTTTTCCCCGGAGTTCTGTGTTTACCAACACAGGCTCCTGCACTGGACCCTTTACTCCCTCCTTTTCAATTGCGCGTGGGGCGAAGACTAAGCACGATTCTTGCCCAATTTTTTCCCCGCGCTCAGTCGAGAAAGATACCTAAAAATCCGCGAGTGCTGCGTCCGCGTTCGGATTCACTGATCAAACACGAGCCCCAGCCGAACTGTGACGTCACGTTCGGCTACGTGGGCCGAGCGCTGCGTCAAAGCACAAACGAGTCATCTATGTTCTTGCTGTCCACGTCGGCGTGGTTCTCAATTTAGCCACTTGGGGCGCGCAACGGTTGGCTCTCCTTCCCAATTGCTTGCCTACCAAACTTACATTCACGCGCGCTCAGCACATCACGTGTGGGTAGGATTCCGTGTTTTCGGAGTGTATTTCTCGCGAAATTTGGATGGGTGTTTTTCGGTGTTTATTTTTCTCTGGGGATTCGGGGTTTATCAGGAAATTATTTTTTTTCTAATTCCCAATTTTTCCTTTTATATTTGAGCTTTATTTACTAGGTAAAATTTAAAAATAAAAATAAAAAACAATATAAATAAGGTTTGGGCACCATCACCCGTTGTCCCGAAGGAACCTCGACGTGCTAAAAGGCAAACCCCTTTTGTGAGTAGTTCTAGATTTCAAAAAAAAACTGAAGTGGAATCTCCTCGGGACCACTGACCTTGTGCTCTTATAAACTTTAGTTGTAAAACTCCGTCTTTTTTGCTGTTGATTTTGTCGCTGTGACCTCGAAATTCGGAATTTTTCGGATAAATCCGATATTGACGGAAAATTTGCCGAACGAATGTTTTTCTGTTTTTTTTTTCGATTTATCCGAAAACACGGAACCCTACGTATGGGGCACCGGCCGGACTGTCATTGCGGTGACTCTTGCTGCCGAGCACGGACTTTCTGCAGATCTCGGTGAGTAGGATGATACGATGACGTCACGTTCAAGCCACGTATAAAAACATGATCGCATCTCGTGTGACCGTTTGGGGGATCGGTGGCCGAGTGGGCTAGCGCACACTGTGCACACTATAGTCGCACACCAGCTCGGAGCGCGTGGAGCGAAAGCTCGCAAGCTGCAAGAAACCAGGGATCCTGGGTTCCATCCCCATTCCTGTTTGTTTCGATCTAGATGAGCATCGTATACCGGCGTGCGGTCGTGTATCACTACTGCGTGGTGCACGTAAAAGACTCTTGGTTAGCAGTTGAACTGCACTGACTAAATCGCTCATCTAAAGGGGGTAACCATGTCGCCATGTTTCTGGCAGACTAACCTCCTACTGTATGAACAAGTAGCGACAAATTACTATTACGTGTGACCGCATTAATAAAGTGAAGCGACCGAAATAACATTCTTATACACCCATGCTCAGACTCCCAAAGAGAGAGAGAGGAAACTTCTATTTTTTAACAACTCTTAGTCCGTGTCGTTTTCCCAATTGCTAGGTACAAAACAAAGCCGTGATTTTTCTTTTTAACGAAGGTATGGATAAATGGCCAGTACCGGCCGATTCACGGGCACTATCTTAGCTTGTGTGGGTAACCTAGAGGAGTGAACGAGGCGAACCAAGTGTTTTTCCCTGAAACCATCTCTTCTCAGCTGTTTCGTGTTTTGTCACGTTTAGATCTTTTCAATAGACCATTTGCTATGTTACCCAAGCATCAAGGAGAATGCAGGGATTTGTGTTCCACGCGCCACACGCGCACGCCTTTCCCGTATAAAATATTCTGAAGTAAATAACCAAAATAAAGTGTCAACGAGCGCGCGTGAAAGATGCCAGTTGTTTCAGGTTTTTGCTCTAGAAAATTTACGACTGCTGAGGCCACCACGTGCGGCGCGTGATGCATATGCATGCCTATAGACGATTTGCACACGCGCCAGATTGAGCCGCCATAGCCGACCTTCTCCCGTTTTGATCCACGAGCCTATGCTAGGGGCCTATGTGAATACCGTACATAAAGCCTACACCGTCCTTACGTGAGGCGAACGTATATACACTGGCGGCCATAACTGTGTGCGCGAATCGCTGAGCGCGTGCTGACGGGGAGCGTCTACAGTTCTTTTGCAACGTGCATTCCACACCATCAAGAGTGCCAGTCTTAGCAGCCTATTGATGTAAGCTCGTTCTGAGCATGCGCTCTAAACAGCACCCACAAATATGGCGTCCAGTGAATACTCCCTATAAGGAGCTGTAGACGCGATCTTCAGAGTTCGCGCTACAGTTCGCGCTCCATGGCGCGTGTTTTTGCTCCATTTTTGGAAGTTTGCGAGCACGGGCGTGCTGGGCTGCCGATTTCTAAACAACAAACAGGTCTATTAGCGATTTTCATCGCATGTTTTTGAACCTACTTTCATGGACCGACTGGTCCTGGATTCGTTACAGAAAGTTAGGGAGTGAACCTACCGCTACAGCTTTCCGTTCTATAGCCGCTATAGGTGCCGTCGATTTCGCAGAAAAGTCGCCAATACGCGGAAATGCGCGGGCACGCTCGCAGAATCGGGGGAACGGAAACGGGAGCCGCTCGACGCATCTCTTTACCAAGACCCGTCCACACACAAACAGCGGCGTATAGGAAGGACCGCGGCGACGTATACGTCCCATGGCGTCGCTTACGCAAACGCACGGAGAACACCGACTCCCGCTCGTCTCCGGGGCGGCCCCGACGGCCGGACGCGAGACACGGCAGCGGCGTCCCAATTAGTCGGACCCCCGGGGGAACCTCCGCAAGGAACCGGCGGGCGGGCTTCTAATTGAGTGCCGAAGCCAATAACGTCGCCGAGCTTTTTCTTCCGCCACCGTCGAGCTTGTTGTGTGTGTGCGGGCACATGACAATGGGCGACCCCAGCGTGGCGTCCCGCGCTAGTCGTCACCCGCGACGCACCAGAAAGTTCTTGTTGTGTTTGCATTATGTGGCGCATGTATGCGCGTCGAGTGTTTCCGGCTCTTCTTACCTTGGCCGGGCTCGATTGCGTCCGTCGCAGAGAAAAAGAAAAGGGCAGTTCGCAGGGGAGAGACCCCCTACCGCGCGCGCAGAACACGGAGATGAACGCATCCTTGCCCGTCGATGATCTCGTCTCGCGGCTGGCCGGCTGCCCGACGGACGCCCGTCTCCTCGCGCGTGTCTGCCTCGTTGCGCGAAGGGAGAAAGGGTTGGCGAAGGTCGGATGGCTGTCGGTTTTTGTTTTCGCTTCCGATTTGAGAGGTACACGCCGTGAGGATGCACGGAACCGTGTGCTTTTTCCCCAGGCAGCCTTCGTGAGGCTGTGTAGCTTTCATAGTGTTGTTTGGGAAGGGCGCTCGCGCTAGAGACAGAGATCCCAGGGATCGTTGGTTTCGATCGCCACCCCTGCCCGTTTCGATCTGGAGGGTCGTCGTACCGGTGTGCGGTTGTGTCTTCCTTGGAAGCAGTTTTGTGCGGCAACGACGGCAACACGCCGCCATTTTTATTTCGTTTCTTTGCGCTGGAATATGATTTTACGAAGCGTGCGTGTGCTGGACGGTCCGGAGTTCGCTAAACGGGAGGACATTCATCAGTGCCAGTAATTGATGCAAAAATACGTTGCAAATTGCTGGTCAATTGTGTTGCACGTGAAACGTGTGGCGTGTTCGCTCTCGGCGCCCTCGCTATGTACACTCGGTAGATATTACTGGAATGGGAATACCAGCGCTGATCCGGGTTTTAAAAACGTGTGGCATGGTGTCAAGTTGCTATCTGCCGGACGCAGAGCGAATTATCCGCGGGGCTTCTCCGCCAAATAGCACATCAACTCACGGCGATGTGTCGTGACATGCTTCCCGGCCTTAAAGAGAAGTGTCGTGACATGCTGGAAAGACACTCGCTTAAGAATCTAAATGTTCTGGTTCGATTTTCGCCTCTCGCAGGCGCTTTTTTTTTTAACTGCGATAGCCTCTTCATTTCACTCGAAATTCATCAGTGTCGAGCCTTGCGGCCGCGCATTGATCCAGGCTTCACGAAATGTCGAACACTCATAGCCAAAGAACGTTTCACGCTAAAATCTACGTGAGAAGTATTTTTTTCTCTTCTTTTTATTATCCGATTGCTCTTCGCTCGCCTGCGGTTCGAGTATAGGCCTACTGGGATTGAGATGATCGCGGCGGTTTTCGCCGTTGTATATAGAGGGGAGTTGTGTTCTCAATTTTCCGAATCCCGCGCAAAAAAAAAAAAAAAAAAAGTTTAGCGCTAAGTTTGGCATTGAACGTTCGATATAGCGCCGTGCTCGGGCAAGCTGTCATTGATTGGAGACAAATGTTGGCTGCTATATACGCAGGTTTATGCCAGTCCGCGGCAGTGGTCGGTGCGAAAAAGGCTTCTGCTCGGAGCCGCACCGTGGCGCCACTGTCTTGTCGCACGCTTTCAGTAGCCGCTTCCAATAGACCAGGAAATTGGTTGCATCAACTGACCAGAATTGCGGAAATATCGAAGGTTGTTTTAGTATCCGTGTGAGAATTTGTTTTTTGTTGTTTGCTTTATGCTTGTGTGTCGTTACTTCGACTATACTTCAAGCTCTACGCCACTTTTATTTCCATTTACGAGTCCCATATCCCATAGGATATGAGAACTTTCCATTTAAATATTTCATACGAACCTTTAATCCTTTAATGTTTGAAGAAAAAAAGTTATGTTTCTGCTTAATTTGAGATTTATTTCTCTCTCTCTCTATCTCTCTGTCTCACACACACACACACACACACACACACACACACACATACATACACACACACACACACACACACACACACACACACACGCACACACACACACACACACACACACACACACGCACACAAACAAACAAACAAACAAACAAACAAACAAACAGAGTTTAGTACACCAGAAAATGTTTCTGTATTTGAATTCCAAAACGCCTTGTAGCGGTGCACGTAAAGACGACCGTTAATCTCTGCACAAATCTCCAAATCATTTTTTTACAAGTGTGAGTTGCAACGTATTTGTTTAACGACCAAAGAAATGGGCACCACATGCGCCCTACTGGAAAAACATTGCCTCAGCCAGTCACGAAGACTCGATTAAAGGGATACAATAAACTGAAAACTGTAACTTTCCACTGCTTACATGGAATTATATGAACTCACGCACCTAAGCTTTTAGGACATTAATTAGTGTAGACATGAAGAGCCCATTTAAGCTTTTCAAATTTCACCAACTAAAAAAATATATATATATCACGTTTGGCATTATTTTTTTACGTTTATTGGAGAGGTGGTTGATGGCATTTTGCATATACCCGCTCCACGATTCTTTCCAGGTCATTTTTAGGTCGTGATCCCGGTGACGCACTTTATTTAATAGTGCTATCCGAATTCAAGGAAGTATATAAAAAAAGTCCAACTTATTTCTTGACAAACGTGCGCTCACACGAAACCCCAAAAAGCCGAACGAATGTCGGTACGACGCAGCACCATTTGGTCTTTGAAGTTTGCCCGAATCGCTCCAAGCTTCTCCGAACCACTTGAACCGTATCACCGCGAAACTCTTACCTCGGCTGACTCCGGCGAGCTTTTCGTCCGAAGTAGAATTTATTATCCTTCCCATCTCATATATACCGACCGATGTACCTCTCTCTCTCGAGAATAACCGGGGCGCCGAGCCTTTTGGGACAGTCATCACCTCCATTTCATCCTCATCCATCTCCCGCCGGTCGTCCGGATTTCGGGGCCAAATATATTGCGTCCACGTCGCTGGTTCGGCGGGCGGGCCGTGCTCAGTTGCTCGCCTTGTTTAAAACTCGAGCTCGACATAGATCTTCCTGTCCCCGAAGCGAACAGGAAAGGGCGGTGCCTCCCTGGGGATGAGTGCGAGCGAACCGACCCGTAGAGGATACTCCATTTCACCTCACGATGGACCGGAACGGAGGCTACGAGCCATCCAAGCCAATACCACCTGGAAAGACAAGGCCCGCCCATGACGTCATCGTTGGTGGACCTCCGACCCGCCCCAAGCGGCAGACGCGCTGAAACTTGACCGAGAGTCGGCGCAAAGCGGCAGACGGGTCCGTCGTGGCGTCGACGCGCACTATGGTGGATCCACCAATGATGACGTCCTGAACGGGCCTTGTCTTCTAGGTGGTATCGGACCAGCGCTGTGGACGCTATCGCGTATCTGAGCCAACGAGCTCGAGTCTTACCTTAGAGCGGTAAACCGGAACCCACTGCCTGCAGCGGAAATGGCACCCCCCGGTTGCCGCCATCTTGCCTGTTTGCCTCATTAGTGATCACGTGACGTTAAGATGGCTGCGCCCAGAGGTGGGCCAGATCAGATTGGCCGGATCGCGGTCAGCAGATGGGCACTCGGAGCTGCGTTCCAATCTTACTCGAATGGAGTCGAGTTATTCCGGCGGATCAAGTCACGTGACAAGACAGACACAGCAACGCTGCACGCGGGTAGGTTTTCGAACGCTACGGGTACGAGGACTTTATTCAGGAGTGAGATAGGAGCTGTGTTCGATTTGCTTGCACCTCCTGGACCGGTGCAGAAAAGCGTAGGGCGGTGTATTTCCGGTATCTGTATTGAGATACGACCGGAAGTACACCGCCCTACACTTTCTCTGCACCGGTGCACGAGGTGCAGGAAAATCGAACACAGCTTCATCTCACTCCTGAATAAAGTTCTCGTACCCGTTGCGTTCGAAAACCTACCCGCGTCCAGCATTGCTGTATCCGTCTTGTCACGTGACTGCAGTCCGCCGGGATAACTCGTCGGCTCTATTCGAGTAAGATTGGAACGCAGCCTCAAGCACCATCTGCTGACCGCGATCTGGCGATCTGATCTGGCCCACCTCTAAGCGTAGCCATCTTAACGTCACGTGATCACTAATGTGGCAAACAGCAAGATGGCAGCAACCGGGGGTGCCATTTTGGCCGCTGGTTTACAGCTCTAAGTCTAACTCAAGCTCGTTGATCTGAGCCCACTCTTCCGAAGGCCACGTGACGCTCGTGTGGCATTTGGTTGGCTGAGGTGAACCGTAGCGCCGGCCTCTGCGGTCCATTGTAGGGGAACGGGGTATAGAGCGAGTCTATCGTTCTCTGTGGATCTCCGTTCGAAGAAGAAAGAAAAAAATAGGAGAGGTAGAGAAGGGAGCAGCAGTAGGCCACCGGTTGTTTTGCCTGCGTTCAACGCGTTGCCCCGCGCTCGAAGACAACTCGTCCGCCGCGTCATCAATCTTGCAGGACGGGGCGACACGCGGGGCCGCGGGTTAAACGAAAACAATTGAATGGGAAATGGTTCGCCGAAAAAAGAAATAATAAACCGAGAGGGCTAGCGAAGAAAATCGGAACTTGGGGACCGAGTCGGCACGTTTTTTTCTTCTTCTTCTTTCTCGTCTAGATAGGCGCACCTGGTTTCGTGACTGCGTTGGCTCCCTCGACGGTGGCCGCTTCACACGTGCATTCGCGGGTCGTGTTATCAGGCCTACACACACGCAAACACACACACAAAAAAAATGTTTGTGATCTTTTTTGCAGTTAATCAGGGTGAACAGTAAAAAAATACCGCGAATGCGAAGCTCACATTACAACTCAATCAAAAAAAGAAAAAGATGATATGCTTAGGAGCTTGCCTATTGTCCCTTCGCAAATGACATCTTTTAGTTATCGTCGTATTTTGAGTCTCGTGATTCTCCGTGATCCTTCAGTTGTTCGCCGGGATCGGCACTTTCCGTGTTCTGCAACAAACATAAATTCTCATACCTTTTCTTTTTTACAGTGTGGTTTTATTGTTTTTGGAGCACACGAGTCCGCGTCATCATCGCGTCCATTTACGTCCGCTTTGGAGCACATGAATAAACGCCAACCGACACGATGTGTGACAGCGCGCTTCTCGGGAACCAAATGACGTCCTTCACTCGATCGTGCCGCCGTGGGCCGTCGTACGTTTCCTAACATGTGCACCGCCATTAGACAGTCGGCGCACGCATCGAAAACTCTTGCTGAAAGAACACACGAACGCGTGTAGAGTGTCGTCGCGAACGATGTCTGTGGCTATATTTAGAAGTCACTGCCACGTTAAGAAACACGGGGCGTGGCCTGTCGCGTTCGCGTCTCGTTCGGGATTCGTTGTTCGGCGATCGATTCGTGCCGCAATCTTATGCGGAGAAAAAGTCGTCCGCTTTGCGCGCAGGTGGTGGAGGTGACGTCAGAACGACGGCAAGCTCTGGTTGGCTTTGAGTGAAAGGATAGTGGGTAAACCTTGATGCTGGACGCCTCGAGGTGCACACTTTTTTAGAGCGCAGCTCTTAGGTGCCCGTTTCCGGCTTGAGCGGCGTCGGCGTAACCCTAAGGTCACGTGACCCCCAGGTCACGTGACCCCCAATCACGTGACCCCCAGGTCACGTGATATCAGAGCTCGGCGTTCTGATATCATCGCAACCCCTGTGCGAAAAGCAGACGAACTTGCACCTATACTAAGGTGCTGGAAGCTCCCCCCCTTTCTTTTTTTTTAGTTTTTAAGCAATGATTATATACTTACACACACTCCGGATGACTCTCGACAAACTCAATAACGGGGTCGGACGATATGATCGTGATGTTCACTTCCGGTACGAGTCGATTTTAATTACCAGAGCGGGCGGTCTTCGAAACCGATCGGGCGAAAATAAAGACCCGGGGATCGCGCGGAGTCCATCAACGAACTGGCCGCAAAGATGGCGCCTCGCGCACACGACATCTACGAGCGATGACGGCACTCCGTATGCGACTAGAGTCACTAAATGAGCTACGCTTGAGCACTCTGTACCCGATATTGTTGTAGGCGCCGCCATCTTGGTGCTTGTGCAGAGCAGACGCTACTGCCGATCGTAAGTATTCAAAAGTGCGACTTCCTCTGGATTTGTTTCCGTGCTAGGAAGCTCGTGCAATATAGCTTTGCTCTTTCGCGCACTTTTAAACATTCCTGGAGGACGGAAAATCGTTTCTTGTGATTCCAGATAAAGCTTAAGATAACTGGCAACCATGATTTTAAGCCGCAAGATGGGCAAGTGTCGTTACTCTGAAGCGTAGCTTATTCAGTGGCACTATATACGACTATAGCCTGCTTTCAGCCTGCGCCCATGACTCACGTCGCTGCGCGCTCTGCAGTCGGGCAGGAAGCGAACGCGTCTGGCATGCACATGAGCCCGGCCGCTGATTGGGGCGCTTTGTTAGCTGCCGGGAAACGGGATACCTGGGCGCGGCGGTGGACTTGCGGTGCGCTCCTCCGCACCGCTCTTTTGTTTCTTCGATGAAGGGGCGGCACGGGCGATGATCGTCGCGATAGCGGCCACATTTCCGAGAGTGTCGGCGCATTTGCGAACAGCTCCATGTCTGCGGAAGAATTACTGCGGCGCATATACTCGCTTTCTGAAGACACGCTTTGGCGTCCAAAAGGGGTATATTTAGGCGCATAGATAGGTCGCCCTACCGGCTAGTAGAATAATCGCCGTGTAGTTTGTTTCTCTCTTTTTGTTAGGTTTGCCGCTGGAGGCCGGCTTTACGTGTAGGGTCATTTCTTGTTACCACTGTTTTGTTTCGAGCGTTTGCGTGGCAACTCGGAACTGTTACGATTTATCGATTCGCGAAGGCTAATTGGATTATTCCGGTGAGTCGACTCCAGTCTTTTCATGCGGACGAAGGTCGACAGGGTCTAACGAGTTCGGTATTGCATGCCGCGGGTTTCATACATCGTTTTGGAAGCCTTCGCGAGTCAGCTGCATACTAGGACACTATGTATGAATCGGGAGTCGTAAGGCAATCGCTGGGCTCTAAGTCGTTGGCAGTGGCGCCGCTTGATTCAGAGTTAATTCGAACTCGACGCTCCTCTTTGTATGTTCAAGCGGTCAGAGTAAAGAATGCTCTGGGTCAACACTAACTCTGAATTTTTCAGTCGACATTAGGGCTGGGCGTCGTTTAAAAATGTTAACCCGATTAATCGACAGGCCCTTTAACCGATTATTAATTGAGTAATCGGTTTCGTCCATTTCCATACATAATAGTTTAAAAAAATGTCAAAATTAAACTTTTATTCTTTGCTGAATATGCGATAAACCTCGCAGTGTACAATTTCGGATTTTGAATCAACCTCGATGTGCAGCTGCGAACAGTGAAAAGGGACCCACACTCACCTATTATTGCATCAGCTGCAGGAGACAAAAAGGTCCGTTGATATTCTCCGGCAAGTGCGGACTCTTTGATTGTTCACAATAGTCTCTGCTGCTCTAAACGGACACTCGCACGGCGTTGAAGTGACCGGGACACCTGTAACCTTCTGCCCTTGTTCGGAGCTACAAATCTCGGCCCTGCAGCTTAGTGTAGATCAAAATTTTACCTAAAGTTTGTTTTCATACAGGTGTACTCGTCCACGCCTCCGTGCGTGAGTGGGTTGAATTTTTACTCTTTTCTCTTGTTAAATTTAAGCGATTAATTGGTTAAAAACTTCATCGCGATTAAAGCGTTAATCGACCAAATGCCCAGCCCTAGTCGACACGCGTAGTCGACAGAAGTCGACAGGTTCTTAACTCGATTCATTTTTCATTTGATCTAATTCGGGTGCAGAGGTAAGTCTGTCATTGACTCGCAGTCTCGCTGCAAGCCGCGGCCACATCCACTCATCGTACAGAAGGCAGTGTGCAGACACTGTCTGGGGCGTTCCTTGTATGACGGTCACGTTGGCCATACAATAACAGTCGGCAGACATGATCCAAGCATTCATTTTGTGGGGTTGTAGCCACTAGCAGAGGTACCGCTTGAGTTACCAAAGGGTTTCTCAACAACGGCTGCGATCTCAGAGATATTGATTTGATTTGATTTGATATTTATTTATTGCGTGCCCAAAAACACCATAATGGTTTTGACATTGGTGCACAGAAGTCAGATTCCTATGAAACATGCACAACATATGGAAACCACAATAGTCATATTAGAACAGTCAGCATAATAAAACAGTCGTAACAAAGTACATAAAATACACATCAAGTGTTAAAGGTAAAATAAGGCATGAAAAAAAAATCGTGCTGGACAAGGAGGTTGCATGATGTCTGAATACGATAGATTGGTGACTCCTTTAATCGCATGTCGGGGTAGAACATGTCGCACTGTCGCGTGACTTTCGTTGGCACACGTAACTTTATGCTGCCCAAAAGGTCAGGTACGTCAATTACACCCTGGGATAAGCTTTTGTAGAAAAGCCGCATCTCGGCAATGCCTTCGGTCATCCAAAGTGCTGAGATTCAAAATCTTAAGCAGAAAATGGTGGTCGAAGTAAAGTCTCCTGTGGAAGTATCGATCATAGACTATGCGAACCAAAAGCCTTTGCACCGCTTCAATACGTCTACATTCAGTCTCCGTTAAATGGTTCCACACGACAGAAGAGATGACGTCAAATCTGGTAGTCCGGTCCCCCCACATATCCGCGGCAGTGTAGATGACGTTCTCGAATATAGCAGAAGAGAAGCCACGCGTACCAGGGTAAGGACAGAGTCCACGAGCATTTATTAGAACACACTCCAAATGAACTATGATACTATGTCCCCTACAAAATGCCTCGCGCGCCGGCGAGGTAAGAAAAGGTCCTTACCTGCGAGGCACGGGGTTCTGTAGAGTCAAGATCGTGGAAGCATCGGAGAAGTTTTCTTCCCGAAGGCGGGAAAAGACGAGGCGCAACCTTCTCCTCGCCTGTTGGTCGAGAGCCGCATCCGAGTGGGGAACGGAACGAGGTCCCCCCGGGAGAGAGTGAGGGAAGGGGCCCTCCAAGGCAGGGGACCGACCGCTTCACGGCGAAGGAGGCCGAGCGATCCGAACCGCGGCTGTTATCACAGCCATCGGGGATCACAGGAATCCCCACACCATGTATGAAGCAAACGTGATTCGAACATGCACGAGGCGTGTACGCCCTGGTACTTCTGCCGTCATGTCCGCACCGCAAACCGTTGTTTTCGGATGACGTATGACCAGTGCGACTGCTGCTTACGAAAGTTCTTGGGTGCGACCTCTTCATAAGGGAAGAGAAGCAAACATTTTCCGTGTACGTTATGGGTATTGTTTCTGTTTTAGGTTTCAGGATACCCGCAAGCACGTTAACCACGCAGTACGAGAATTCCACGAACAAGTGAAACAAAGTTGACGCGAGATTTCTTTCGGTTTGGCTCCTCCATACCGAGCGCGCGGCGCGCTTTCGACGAATGTGGGTGACATATAAAACTCTGTCGCGTTAAAGAGATACCTGTACCCGACCTCGGTTGATACGGCATGCCCGTGTATGTGCAGCGGATGGGTTGAACCAAGGTCTCACGAGTCACGTGCAGCGCTACCAAAGGCACAAGTGTAGCTGTCTCTTAGACATGCAAACGTTTGTCGGAGAACTCGCGCAAAGGAAGTGCATTTCATAGAGCCAAGCACTAGTGCCCTTTCCTCCCACAACACCGCACAGAACTCTCCAGATCAGGTACTTCGAGGAAATGTCTGGCAGATTGTTCATCCGACTACGGTATTTGATTGCACAAAGCTCCCCCCTCCCGCCTCCCCTTTTCCCCTAAACAGTAAACAGTCGTATGCAGAAACGTTCTTTAAAAGCGTACAGGTCTATCGGCACGAGCTTCATTACTATGGTGCTGTTCTTAACATTTTTATTTCGGTGACGACTGTATGCCAAGGCCGCACAATACAGCGCGAAAGTATATCGACGAGCTTTATAAATGGCGGAGAAGCAGCAGGACAGAGACGCAATAGTACGTGACTTTTTTTTTCCCCGGTCAAAGACAGCGGCGTGCTTTGCGGCAAAACTCTCATTAGACAGTTTTAGTATAGCGTTGCTGGCTCTTACGTACGCAATACGCAATAGTATAGCGTACGCTAAAAATGACCTGCTCGGACCGAATTTAGTTGTGCGTTACGTTTTCGAGTGAACACCGCTCATGATCTTGGTTAAATTTGCCAGAGCCGTAGAATTTCGCGAGCTTATAGCGCAACCATGCTCCTGGAAAGAAATATTGAAAATGAAAACGTGTCCAATCATTTTATTTCAAATTAAACCAAGCCGCAGCTGCCTCGCCAAGCGCGCTTTTCTGCGGGGTACAGAGGCTATACGAGTACATAGCCAAATTCGATCAGGGAGCCTCCGTCAGTCGTCCCGTGGAAACGGCAGCTTTTATCAATGCTATCGCGGAATTAAATTCATGACCTATATGTCCAGTGCATAGCGAGAACTTCGGCGATTTCTTTTAGAGTCGTTCGTCCGTCGGCGATGAACTGTGCGAATAGGCTTAGCGCTGAGCAGATCGCAGCGTTGACGCACATTCCGAGCGGCGAACATTTTCACTCTGCGCTCCTTCAGCTGCACGGCGATCTGATTCGACCGCCGTAGGTCCCGGAAAGAATTGCCGAGCTGAACACCACGCAATTTCACGTAACACAGAACTTCGAAGACACCACATCGCCCTTGCTGCGCCGGTCGAGGTAACCGCCATCTTGAAACTGGCACTCTCGTTGGGTCCGAGATCTCTCGAGAGCGTCCCGCAGAGCCGCTAGCCCCGCCACGCAAAATCCCCAGCGTTGCGTGCGTACGCAATACGCTAGCTCTTCTATTGCGTTCTGCGCACGCGCACTCCCGACCCGCAATTTTATTGCGTACGCAAGGCTTTAGCGTACGATCCACTAAAACTGTCTATTGACTGCGGAGGAGCGATGAGAAGATCGGATCACGCCCAGCATTTCTTCAGCTCTTGCTCGTAGAGGACACACTGGGCTCGCGTCTGAGAACACTGCGACCCCGAAAGCAAATAAGTGCGAGCCCCTTTGTACCCTCAAAGAGATGAGGAGCGTACGCGCAAACGCCTGCATCGCCAGCGTTGGCTCTTTTTGCGCGACCGAACGTTACGGCGTCCGTCACGTGACCCGAGCGCGCGAGGGCGCAGCTGGCTTTGCGACGCTTCGCTCACGTACCGCGCGCATAGCTGAGCAGCGCGCTAGATGAAGCGCCATTACGGAAAGCAAACGGGGCATCACCCTCGCCTCTCCCCCTCCCGTTCTCGAAACGTAACATTACGCACGCGCGCAGACTTTCTTTATCTAGTATTTCTTTCGTCTGTCGTAGCTGTATACTTGTTCCGGGAAATGTATCTATTTCTCTGAATGAAGGAAGTGCGTACGGGTGTGTGTATGTGGGAGAGGGGGAGAGAGAGGGCGGTGATTGAACGAACGAGAGCGGCATCGCTGCAGCGCGCTGTGCCGCCGACGCTCCAAATCGGCGTCATCGTCGGAGCTCGCTAATAATTTCCGAGTGAGCGGTCTGTGCTCAGCAGCGGCTCACTCGGAGATTCCGGATCGTTACGGGACAGGAACGCGCCAATTTGGCATCGAGCGAATCAGTGATCTTTTGGATTGGAGCTTTCTTTTTCCCCCTTTTGTCTGCCACTTTTTTGGGGGAAAGAGATTTGATACGCCACTCTTCCGTGGGTCGGCCGTAATTGGCTACACCCGATCTTCTGTCTCATTCGCAACGAATTAGAGCGACGAAAATTTAAAAAATTTCAGCCGTCCTACTTCTTTCTGTGGTGGATAAATCTACCCTGCGGGCACGTTTTCTTTTTTCTTCTTCTTTCTTCTTGAAAAGTTGATTGTGCTAAATATTGCAGGATTCAATCACTCGAGTATAAATGTCCCATATTTGCTAAGCGTACTGCTAATACTAAGCCTTTTATGTGAGGGCTGCTAGAGCCACCGAGAGCTTGAAAAGTGCGTGGCATAGTCTACTCACGTTTTTGGCCTCGTAATTTGTTCGTCGCCTTTCTTCATAGGCTGATACCGCAACGATAATAAGCTGTTGGTCGCACGGAGGGAAGAAAAGAGAGATACGTAGCAACTTGCATTCCATATAAGAAAATTCTTGTAACCGACTACTTATACATATAGGAGCTTGGTGCTTGGGACGAGCCGCACAAAGGAGCAACAATTACCCAAGCTCTCGTTCGTTTCCTGGAGGAAACACGCCTGGACTTCTGCTTGTAGATGACGAACCACGGTGTTTGTGAAGTGTGCCGTGGTTATGCAGTGGTCGAAATTAGCTTTCATGCCCTTCATTTTCTCCTTTTTCATTTGTCTGTCACCTTCCTCTCTTCTTTCAGACCTTCCGTTTAAT
The DNA here is from genome assembly GCA_037355805.1 of Ixodes ricinus. Classification (NCBI taxonomy): domain Eukaryota; kingdom Metazoa; phylum Arthropoda; class Arachnida; order Ixodida; family Ixodidae; genus Ixodes; species Ixodes ricinus. The sequence continues at coordinate 24,568 of JAZHYW010001030.1, read as the reverse complement.
CTCCCCATCCCCCCACCCGCAGCACAGAGTAGCCAACCGAGTCAATTTCCCAGGTTAACCTCTCTGTCCTCCTCCTTCCTTCCTTCCGCGTGTTTGGTAGTACCGATAAATACCAAAACGCTGCCTTCCGTAGTGTTTGTTTTAGAGCGCAGCTCTTAGGCGCCCGCTTCCGGCTTGAGCGGCGTCGGCGTCGCCGTCGCCGTCGGCGTAACCGCGCGGTGCGAGGTTCTTTCTCGAGGACCTCGCGGGCGGGCCTCGGGTTCCTTCGGGAGGGACCTCGGGAGGACCTCGGGTTCCTTCGGGAGGACCTCGGGTTCCTTCGGGAGGACCCCTCGGGGGGGGGGGGGGAGCACGTGACCTGGGGGGGGGGGTCGTGACGGTGACGTCATCAGTGACGTCATCAGTGACGATGCGGATGCCGATGACGTCATCAGTGACGTCACTTGTGACGTCATCAGTGATGATAACGTCACTGATGACGTCATCGTCACGTGACCCCCAGGTCACGTGACCTCCCCCAGGTCACGTGATCCCCGAGGTCACGTGACCCCCGAGGTCACGTCGGCCCCCCCCCCCGAGGTCACGTGACCCCCCCCCGCGGGGTCAGCTGACCCCCCAGTACCCTCCCCTCCTCCTCCTCAAGAGCTGCACTCTAATTCGGCGTTACAGGGAGTTGTAAACGGCTTTCATTTTTTTCTCACTTTTTTACTGAAACGACAGCAAAGTAATGAGCATTATGAGCTTCAAATACGGCGAAGAAAATTTTAATTCAACGAAGCATCTTTCTTACAGGTACCGAAAATTTGCAAATTGTCTCAACAGCAAACACACACACACACACACACACACACAAACACACACACACACACACACACACACACACACACACACACACACAACACACACACACACACACACACACACACACACACACTTAAAAGTTTTGAATATTATAGTTACAATAAATGCCGATAAATACCCGTCGAATAAAAAATATGACCACAGGAGAAACCGGTTAACCCTCCTTATACACCGTGTTTACAGCGCGGCTTATTTACATTTTTTTTCTTATAACAAAATATCTTTGAATTATGTCCATGGTGTGCAAGTGCTCTGCAGGTACACATGCAGGCCCTGTACTTCTGCAGGTACACATGCAGGCCCTGTACTAATCTCACTATGTCAGAGCTCCAGGCTCTGTATGCCCCAAGAACAGTGTGAGTCTGCCGCGTGCGTGCGTGCGTGTGTAAAAAAGGGGTGGGGATTGCGGATTTAGGCTAAACCAGGTAATTAAAAAGGAATTGCACACTCCCTCGGTTATGCCGACAAAGACTGGAGAGCACAGAACGTGTTCTGATTGAGCTGGGCACATGCTAGGTGTGTGTCACGCTACGTGGCATCGTGACGTTACATGACTGTGGTATCACACCATATCACGCTGTCACATGATATGACGTCACTTGATATTATAAAGTCACGCGGCGTCATGGCGTCAAGTTACGTCATACATATATTATACGTGACTTTAGGATATCACGTCACACCGTGACGTCACAGAGTCCCGTGATGTCATGTAACGTTACAGTGTCACGGTATACGTCACGATATCGCGGGACTGTGACGTCATTCGACATCTTGGTGTCACGTGGCGCCACGGTGTCATGATGTCACGTGCCCTCAAGATGTCAAGTGACACCACCACGACGTCATCATGACGTCATTACGGCGTCACCCGGACGTCGTGACGTCACTTGACACTATGATGTAACCATGACGTCACAGTTCGTTGTGACGTCGTGTAACAATCCCAGCGTGTCGCTCGTTTATGACGCTCGTTCATGACGGTTTTCTCATAAGAAACGACTCATAAAACATTCTCTTTTAAAAAGAAAAAAACTACGATTTCACTAACGTCCCAAGCAAGGCAACCACACGCAGCTGGTAATCATATGGGGAAATGGTTTGCTTCTTTATAATTCCAGCCTCTCCCCTTTTGCTCTTTATGTCTGGTCTCCACTCAAGCGATTTCTCTTCCGCGTGTCTAGCGCCTGGATTATACATGCTGATAACAACGGAAGTGCTGGTTACACTAACAAGCAGCCCACCACCACCGACTTTGCTTTCTCCGCAATATTCGTTCACACAAAAGCACGCGTGAACTGCATTGACAAACGCACTCTAGATGTTTGCATCTGATTACCTGCACCCCCCCTTACCCTCCCTCTTTCCTTCCTAATCGAATTCGGAAATTCTACTGGCATAAGCGAGCCGGCCACTTGGGTTGCCGCCTAGTATAAGGACGCGGGGACGGACCGGTTTCCTGCAGGGAGCCTAGATTTGAGACAGGGAGCAGTTTAATGGCAGCCTTCTCATATCGAAGAAACGTGAGCACGCGTACGTTGTCGCCTGGTGAGGCTAATATATAGAGGCCGGAGAGGCTCAACAGTGCGTGGAGACGCCTGAAGACAATGGACCCTTTCGCGTCGCCTCCTCATCCTCGCACCTTGCATTGTAAACACGGCATGCATAAACCGCGTGAGGCAGATTGGGCAGGTGAAACCATTCTGCGATCTAGGCGCACTATATAGTTTCGCGGCCCGCTTTCTCCTCGAGTTTCGTTCGCCGACATCGAAGACGTCCTCTATCGACTCGACGGCAAGGAGCCGACGTCGCCCCTCCGCCGATGGGACCCGGTCACGCCAGTCCTCGATCTCCGCCGCGCTCGTGCTTGACTTCCGAGCCGCAGCCGAGACGTCCGTCGCATGGCTGGGCGGACTTTTCCAGCGACGTTCACGAAACGGCCGAGCTGCACGGCCCGTTTCTGTAAAGAGAAATCAGTACCGTTTCAACGTGATCCCCATGATCGTGAGCTCGGATAACTCTGCCCTTATGTCTGCAGCGAATACAGTGTCTTTGCAGTGTTGTAAGCTTTAACACAAAAATAAATAAATAAGTGACGCAATACGTAGCTCTTAATTGCAAATAAAGGGAACGCGTTAGCCGACCTACGTTACCTTCGAAATAAGAGGGACACGTTACCATTATCGATCAAAAGTAACGCACGCTAGTTTTGCCTTCTTTTTATGCACAATTTAAAACGTTTTACTGTTTTGACGTTACAGGTAGGCATAAGCGCCATATGTCAAGAAGAAGTTTGAAGCTGTGTGAGATGAGTTGAAAAATTGATGACTTGGAGCCTAGAAATACGAGAAAAACTTGAAGTACATATATCTTATTAAGGAATCACGTCACTCGAAATAAGTAACGCAAGTACGTTATGCGTTACTGTTATAAAAATGTAACGAGTACGTTACTACGTCACAGAAAAGCGTACAACCGTTACGGCCAACACTGGTCTCTCGTATTACGTAGTAGCATCTGTGGCGGCGGCTTAATGATCTCGGAGTTGTGGCACTGACCGAGCGCCGATGGCGGAGCTTTCCAAGGATCCGGCGGAGGAAGACCGCTGTTCGCTAAGCCTACCCGCGGCCAGGCTAAGGGGGCGACGGTCCGAGAGGAAATGAAGGCGGCCATGAGCGACCCGAAGAAGCCCCGTGGCGGCAGCCGGTCGCTGCCGGACTGGCCGAAGATGGCCGCCCTGCAGCAGCTTCGTTAGCATTCATTCATCATTAGGGACATTACCCGGCGTCCATCTTTTTTCATCAGCGCCCCCGCATCCAGGGCAGGCCCGCGATCTCATTAGACGCACAATGGCTTTAAGTGGTCGAGCCCCAAGTAATGACCCCGAGGGAACGACAAGCGGCGCCTCCTCGCCGGGCGCCGTCTCGGGCGCGAACGAGACGAGGAGCTTGGCCCCTGGAACCAAAACACCGCCAAGAATAATTACCCAAACCTGCAGCAGCGTCTGAGCCAAAAAGAAGGAACCGGGAATTAAAGGGGGTTGCACGGGGAGAAACGCAGGAGGCGTCTCCTCGAGCCTCGGAGTTCTCTGTTTCTCTCTGCGCGAAAAAAGGCCTTCAATAGTCAGTGTCACCGTATGATGGACCGCGGAAGACGCTACGCACCAACAAAGCCATCCTAATGGTGTTGTTAAGTGTCACGTGAGTGTCACGCGCGAGGCGCCTCAGTCATGTGACACGTCCACGGCATCCGATTGGCTGGGGTAGCTCGTAGTGTCCTTCGCGATCCATCGTGAGATGAAACAGAGTGTAGTCTTCCCCTCGCAGGCTTTCGTTTTTTTTGGATGGCGTGTCCCGCGAAGCAGTGCGCAGTGTCGTAGCTTTTGCTGCTTCGCGGGTTTCCTGAGCGAGCGACGCCTGGCGCTCCTCCTGCCAAGGGTTACGACGGCGTCGGCCCCGTCGTCGTGATTATCACCGCGGCAGTCGTAAAGTGGCCGCCGGGGAATCAAATTTGGAAGGGACTTTGCGCGCGGGGACGGTTCTCTCTGTCCCTCTCCCTCCTCCCACACCGCTTGGCAGCGCCTTTGTCCTTTGTCTCGCGTGCCAAGGAGAGGGTCCCGCCGGGTTCGGTTTTTGTCTTTTTGTCGCGCGTGGAGAGTTGGGAAAGCCTTCTCCTCTGGTAGCGGTTATCTGCGAGAGGGAGGTTGTCCCCTGGCGCGCCTTCGAGTCGTCGTATGTCGCGGGCGTGCTTTGGTTTTCCGCCACAAATCGCTGCAGGGCTTACTCGGAGCATAACGTGCGGATAAAGCACCCTCTTTAAAGCAAAAAGCAACATTGCAACGTAAAAAAAGAAAAGAAAAGAAAAAGGCCATGTTATGATGAGGGAAGTGGGCAAAGAGAAGAATGAAGAAAAATGAATGATCGATTCAATGGCAGAATGGCGGCTTAGTAGCGAGACTGTCGTATTTTGTTTTCCTTGATAAACGTATCTTTATTTATTTATGACGGCGTTTTTGCGGCCCAGGTTGGTGGTGTTGGTTTGGAAGCTTCAAACTTTATGAAAATATAGTACTTAACCTACATGAAACTTGGACGTCCCCCTCTCTCCTCCAACCGGTATTTTGTTGATCAGCGGCGTTTGCTAGTACAAGCTCAAAAAGCTTTTCTTTCCTTTTCCCATTAAGGTGAGCCGTCACTTCCGCTCTGAAGTCAGTGACAGGTTAGGGATCCAGTAGAAGGTCTGACTCCAGCATTGACTCGTTGCCTTGCTAACATTATATAAAAAAAAATTGTTGTCAAGGTTACAAGTTTTGCAACCGAGCCGGAGAATCTACTTACTCAGCGACTATATTTCCTAACAAATGAGGAGGATATTTAACTGGAATCATAATTCTTCAGTTCTTTCAGTGGTTTACAGTCCGTGAAATAAATACCCTGTGTGCCACGGGAGTGCTCGAAACAAACATTTGTTGCTCACATCTGAAAGAAAAAAGTTTTAGTTTAGCATTCAGCGTCAGGTCAATGCTTTTGTAGGCTTCCTAAACATACGTCCTGTCTGGCAATGAAAGCCGTTGTGTACAATGTACACGTTTACAACCGAGGATCTGGTCGCCGATATATGATCGTCGGAAATAATAAATTCCGAACAGTTTACTGCGGAAGCAGAAGAATAAGAACGGGTCTGTGTTCCTGCTGCGCATACGCTGCAGACTACGTCGAAATGCGACTGAATCCGTCGTCGTCTATGAAGGCTATATTCCTCTGGTTAGATTGCGTCGTACACTATCTAGCGGGTAATTAAATGTCCTTTTTATTCAATAAAGACGGTCTTGTGCATGCGTGTCGCCGCTTCTGTTCAGCTGTCTCCCCTCAGACCGCCCCTCTCCTCTTGCGAGGCATTGCGAAGACTACGGCACATTCGGTGAGCGCCTCCCCAGCACACACTCAACATCGCCTCACAAGTCTCATAATGGTTAAGCTTCGGGTTGAAAACCTTGGGGTCCTGCACTCGCTTCTCCTTGGGGGGGGGGGGGGGACGTTCGGAATTTCGTTTGTTGTTCTCAATTTCCCACTCGTCTATCTCCCGCGCACGCGCATGCTTTTCGTGCTGCAGATGATCATTTTCCGGGGAAGTTGCCCGCAGAAATGCTGTCGCCGTTCAAGAGGTCACGAAAGAGGGGGGGGGGGGGGGCAACCTGTATTAACGCGTGCCGACATCTTAATAGAGAGTTTTAGAATGGCGGACGGAAAAGATTCCCGTACGCGAAGAAATGGCGTCGTCGTCGGTATGCGCCTCTCCGAACCGCGTTTGGATTGACGTACACGTACACAAAGTTTTTTTTTTTTTGCGTACGCTATTTTAAAACTTGTTAATGTCAAGGTGCCAGCCACAATGATACTTTGTCACGTTACGAATCCTCCTTAGTTCAAAAGTGGTACGCGAGCGGCGTGATGGGAGTCTGGGGCATCGTTATATTAAGGGCTCGGAGCAGCCCTGACTCACTTCGTCGTCCGTATGGTACGGCTCATCCTCCCGTCTCTCTCTTCCTTCTCTCCATCCAAGTTTTATTTTTGTTTTCCGTCTTCCTTCGGGGGCGCTCGAGGCTCAAGCCCCTCCCGACACACTTGGAAAGATCTCTCATCTCCTCCTCCTTTCGCTGGGTAAAAGTGAATGACGCGATATGAACGCCGAAGTGGCAGCGAAACCGCCCAATGTACACAGCACGCGCACGACGACCATACCGAGAGAGAAAGAACAGATTGCCCAGACGACACGAGTATCGAAGGGATCATCGCTCGGTGGCCTTGGGGCCTCGGGACAAAATGACCTTCAACTTGTCATTGGATCGAGCCTACACTTTAAAAGTCGGCGAGTTCACGCTCCGGCCTAAATTAAAGACAGCGAACCGTGGCGAACAGTAGACGTGTCCCAGCGGATAACGGAGTTGAGCTATACTCGTGTTCACCTGAAGAAGCGCACTAAAAATAGTCCGGCTCCTCGCGGAACGTTACAATTTTCCCCTTTCACGCGTCAAATTGATAGGCATCTATTTCAGATTAGCTTTACGTTGTTCGCTCAAGAGGGACACGTTTCAAACGCTAAAAGCGTTGTTTCTTTTTCAAACAACCAGATCTTGTAGGAACTACTTCGTGCCGCGCACGAATAATGCGAAAACTACATTTCTTTTTCTCGATGCGACAGCGAGTATGTGGTCCGAAAAGTGCGATGTGCTCCAGAGGCGATGAGCACGACGTTTCACGGACTTATTTCGCACACTGCGCTTTTCCGATCAAGTCGTAATATGAGCTTCGTCATCCCTCTATTCTGTTCGCGCGGGAATTGGCAGGCTCTGTGTGAACTCGTATGCGAAGCGCAAGTTCGTCTGCTTCTTGCGATGCAATGATTTCAGGACGCCAAGCTCATATTGGCTGATTGAAAAAAAATAGTGGGTATACCTCAAGGCATCAAGCATTGAGGTCTTCCCACTATGCTTTCAATGAAAACCAATCAGAGCTCGGCGTCGTGGTGACGTCACCGCAACTCCTACGCAAGACGCAGACGAGTTGCTCTCCGCAATAGACCTTTGCATCGCTTATCACCCGGGTGAAAAATGCTGAGTCACTGAGCTGTGGACGCATGCGCAGGGTGTAATATACCGCACAGCAGAGCAACAGCGGATGCTCAAAAGGCGTTCCACAGCCCAGCAGACAAAGATGGCAGCGCCCAGAAGGCGATTTTTGCAAAGGTCTGTCTGCGCAAGCGGAGAACGCGTCCCTACACGGTTACACCGCCAAGTAGACCAAGATGGCGACGCTCAGAAGGCGCGCGCGTGACCGCGGCTCGGCGAACTCTTCTCTTTGTGCCCGGGCGGCACAAACAACTCATTCGGCTCGGGGTCGAGGCGCTGCGGCCAATTAACGGCCCAATTATCCGCGCCTCTCCAATCGCAAAGGGGCGTCCTCTTTCTCGGGCGCAACGTCTTCGCCGAGCAGCGACCTAACGGCGCGCCGAGCGCGGAGGACCGGCCACGGGACTAACTGGATTCGCGGGATCTGGGCCTAATGAAAGAACAAGGTGGCGCTCACGAACCCCGGGCACGTCATCTCTCTGCCGCCGCCTCGCTTAACGCCCTTGATTGCGAGGCTGCTCGGCAGATGCGACTCTCGGGGACACGCGCGGGCGACGATAACGGTGACGTGCGGCACCAACAGCGTCGCTGCGGTCGGCCTTTTACGATGGGCCAAACGCTCACTGGGACGTCTTTGGTAAAGGACTACATCTGCTCGCACGTGTCAGGCCGTCAACTTTGACGGTGTCGGTTTAAGAATGCGATGACTCCGAGCTTCCCCGTCATCTTTTTTTATATACATCATGCTTTTCGTTTGCAACTGATAATCCTGGTTGTGATGTCACGCGCAGAAACCGTAACTGCTCCCATGCAAAAGGCAGTCGGCAGACACTCTGTCAGTCCTGTTTCTTTCTTGTATACCACATTGGTCATCCAAAGAACTGTCTGGAGGCACAGCATACGTATGCAGCAGGCATGCCTCGAGAATGCTTCAGACCTGTCCGCAGATCATCCTGTCACATGCATGTCTGCGGCCATGTCTTTTATAAGTTGATATATGATGACTCCGGCTCCATCGAAACATCTAATCTCAAATACAGCCGTCCAAACTGTGGTTTGGCGCCGTGGAATGTGCGTCAAGAGGGACTATCGGGGCATTCCGCTAACGGCAAGTGTGATCCAGCGTGTACGGCGACAACGATCGTCACTCGATGCGCTATATTTTAAGCATTTACTCGTCGTTCAGCGGTCTTTGTCGCTCGCAGGGAGCGGTGAACCAGGCGCCGGTTTGCCTGAAGAACGACAACCAATTAAAACTACAAAAACAAAAATTAGACTAAAGGTTGAGAGGTTACTGCTGCAAACTACTGCTACTTGCAACGACCGGCTATTGTAACCATATAAGCCTCGAGCAAGTGCGTGGCTCGCAAGAAACAATCGTCTTTCGATCGAAGCACCCACATTTGCCTATTGTGTTGCTCGTCGGTTGTGTACGCTGGTTGTCTGTGTTTGGTGTTGCGTTGTGTCATGACTTATGGAATCGCTAACGCAAGTGACGCCTCGATTGTGTGTAGTGGGCTCGGCGGCGTTTGTGGCTTGTTTGTCGCTCGTCAGCGACAAACAAGCCACAAACGCGTCGTGTACGCACACTGCAACGAATACGAGGCAATGGGTTCTAATGGATTTTTGCAGTGTGAATTTCGGGGTTAAACTTCGCTTCATTGAATTCAGTCTTTAGACGCGAATAAATAGTGATTATCGTCCGATCGCGTTCATACGTATGGCGCCTGCATTACTCGCTTTCTGGAGCGACAAACATGCGCGTACTGGGCGATGAAGATCGCAAGCTTGGCTGTGCGATGTTCAGTAGCACGGTAGTTTGTGAACAAGGGGCTTGTGGCCGGTGCAACGTTCAGTAGTCGTGCATATGGCGGGTGCTTTGCTCGCTTTCCGATGCGAAAAACGAGCGTGTGCTGGCCTCTAAAGATATCACGCTGGGCTGTGAGTGAGTTTGTAAACACAGAAACGGTGCATAAGCATCTGTCAGCGTCTGCTCACGTGCGCTATATCGAGCGTGAAATTATAAGAAAAAAAAACGAGAAAAGTCTTCAGCTTCTTATTAAAACGCTAACAATGCTTTCCTTGCGGCTTTTTTATATTTCTTGTTTCTTTTTAGAGATTTATTGTTCGTACGCAACATGAGCCAGCGTTCCAATGTTTACAAATCCACAGCCCATACGTGCAATCTCCACGGCTCAGCAAGGGCGTGTTCATGACTTCGGAAATCGAGCAAAGCACGCGCCATATACACAAAAACGCTGGAAATGGCGCGGGCCTGTAGCCCTTTTTAGAGCGCAGCTCTTAGGCGCCCGTTTCCGGCTTGAGCGGCGTCGCCGTCGCGCGTAAGCGCCGTCGAGGTCACGTGACCTCCGAGGTCACGTGACCCCCAGGTCACGTGGTCCCCCAGGTCACGTGGTCCCCAGGTCACGTGACCTCTGGTCACGTGACCCCCGAGGTCACGTGATGATGACGAGTGCGGATGCCGATGACGTCATCAGTGACGTGGCTCCCCAGGTCACGTGACCCCCGAGGTCACGTGATGACGATGACGATGCGGATGCCGATGATGTCATCAGTGACGTCACTGATGATGTCATCGGCATCCGCATCGTCATCGTCATCATCCCTGATGACGTCATCAGTGACGTCACTGATGACGTCATCGGCATCCGCATCGTCATCGTCATCATTGATGACGTCATCAGTGACGTCACGTTACCCCCCCCCGAGGTCACTTGCCCCCCCCCCGTACCCTTGCCTCCTCCTCCTCAAGAGCTGCGCTCTAATTCGGCGTTACAGGGAGTTGTAAACGGCTTTCACTTTTTCATGGAATGATTTATATTCGGGGACAACTTTCTGCGCCATTTCAGGAGTGAACAATGTGCGTGTATAGAGCTTTGAGCGGCTCTCCAGCTGCTCGAGCGCACGGGCGCCGGTAGCGTTGGCTTCAGGGCCACGGAAAGTTGCGACAAGCAAACGTTGCGCGGCACGCGCCGTTAGCCTGACACATAGCGCGGCAAAAACAGGTTTGCAGAAAAACTGTGAAATCTGTGAAAACGGGCCTTTTGCCGATTTACCCTATGGCATGAAAGAGAATGCCGGGAACATAGGAACACGCGCTGCTCGCGCTGGCGCCTGGAGCAGTAATTAAGAGTTCGAAAGCAAAAGTCTAAAACAGCAGCCACTTTGCACGTCCGTTCCTCACAGCCTATACAGGAAAGACGGGCGCGCAGACGTTCCAAACATCCTCTTTTGTGCTTCGGTAATTTAGCGAATAATAGGTCTGATTTAAATGACGATTTAAATCGTAGTTTAAATCATCTTGATTTATTATTCTCCACCCATGGTTTGCACTTAAATTAAGTTCGCACCCCAAATGATTTCTTATCGTGGCAACGGTTCGCGAGTCTCATCAACTTCAACTCCCCTTCAAAAAAACTTTTACTATTTTACTATAAGGAAACGCACCGACGGGGAAAACGTGACAGAACGGAATTAAGCTGTGGAAAGGAGGGGAAGGGGGGGGGGGGGGCTTTCTCAGTGGGTCAGTGGGGCTTCCGACCTCCGTTCCCCGAAAGCCGAGGAAGGGACTATGGCCCTCAGCCAACCATCTCTCGCTCCCTTCTCTTAGCGTCTTCCACGACTCATCCTTCTCCGAACTCCACCGGAACAGAGAGCAGCAACGCGCGCCGTCCCGCCCGAAAGACCGGCGCCGATACGCGTCACCTCTCTTCCGCTTGCCAAATAGCCGTCTGCTTTCGCACACTGCGTACGAAACAGCGTGCAGGGAGCTCGCTCGCTCGTGCCTTTTTTGAATCACGCTTCGTAGTGCTCAGACGAGGCGCCCCGTGCTCGGTATACACTGTGTAGTCGGGCGGGTGGCATCTCCCTGATGTGCCTCGCGTGTGTACCGGTCGCCAGAAACGTCGTTCGTTCGCTTGGCTCTGTAATTAATGACGTCACGTGGCCGTCGCTGCCCGCCCCCGGCTGAACCGCATTCCCGAGAGAACGGTCCGCTCAGGGCGTCATTTGCGTCTCGCCGAGTCGCTCTCTTTTTTCTCGCCGAGTCTCGGCGGTCGTTCGCGGAGGCTCTGCTCTGCATGCCGCCGGGCGTGACGGACTGAGAGGCTCTTTGTCACGCTCGTCACATGATCGAGAACTCTGCTCGCTACTGGGGAGGATGTTGTGAACCTACCGAAGGTTCGAGTTCGACAAGGTCGACGTATTCCAACTTTGAACTCGGAGTTCGATAAGGTTATGTTACACGCATGCGCGTAAATTAAAGAAAAGGAGCTCGCACCACCTGCCGGAGGACAGGTGCGGCATTTGAAGGAACTACCTGAATTATTAAAAAAGAGGAGCAGGGCATCTCTTTCGGCTGCCCGACCCCCCTTCAGCATGCGCTCATTGCCTTCGGTCGTGCTTTAGCGTGCATCCTCGCAGCTCGTCACGATACGCCGAAACGTTACCCAAGGTAGAGGAAGCTTGCCCCGGAGGCGGGACAATGAGAAAATATCTCTCTGTGTGCATTAGTGTTGCCGTCACTTGGAAGTTCGCACCGTCAGTGCTGCGGATCTTGACAGATTATAAGCTGCGTTCCATGTGCGGGGGTGGAGATTCGAAACGTTTGAGATGAAATCGGACAACTCGCATTTATCTCTAACATTCCGTCGGCTGACCATTTCCAATACCGCGATATAGGAGGCAGGGTCCCACCACCGATGATGGCGAGATTATCGTTTTCCGCTTTAGATGCACCGTATATATATATATATCTTTCGTCCATCGCAAGCGCACACCGTGACTCACGCTTCGTCCGCTCGATTGTGCCACGCCTGTTTCATCTATACAGCCGAGTTCTGGCCCTGGAGACTCGCACCGTTTTGGGCGTCGTGCACGCACACTGCAAATGCGGCGGCACACGCACAGACTGTAGTGCACACATCCGCGAGTCGCGGGGCAATATCCGCAGTTGCCGAGCTCATTCTGGCTGACTGGGCCGAGTTTGTCTCTACTCCGTTCATCCCCAAGTTGACGGAGCGATAGGAGCTAAGTGCTCACTGGACCAGTCATCATCTTCTGTTTTTCGCCGGGTTATCGTGCCGCCGCCCATACTCACGCGCATGCAGAAAGCGGCGTCGGGTGATTAAAGGGAGGCGACCGATTGGTCCGGTGGACGAGTATAGCTGCCACGGTACTGTCAGCTTAGGGTGAATGGAGTATATAGAGAGGGCCGGAGGATAGTCGACAGCCTTTAGTAGCCGATGACGAGTTTCCCTGAATTGTGAACCCGGGGGAAGCAATGGCCTCTATAGTAAAAGATCAAAGCGGGCCGCCGGAAGGTGTCGAGCCGCAAAGTTCTCCCCACTGTCGGCGTGACTTCGAAACCGTCGCCGTTGGTTTATAAATAAACTCTGACTCACAAATAAATTTCGTTCGTTGTTTACTTTTGCTTTACTTTCGGGGTAAAGTGATAGGATGGCCCCATGTGCCGGGGGAAGTGTGCCTCTTTTTTAAAATGTTGGACGTCACATTGATACGCTGCATATCACTTCGCTCGTGTACGAGTCAGCGATCTATAAGTTGGTGAAATGAATACTTCGCATAAAAAGAAAAAGCATATTTTCTTTCTATTTTTTTTAAAAAAGGGGGGGGGACAGGTGCAGACACTCACAAAAGCTGAAAAAGCCTAACGTTGTACTGTCATCCTCACGGTCGCTTATGAGCATATCGTGACGCTATATAAGACGTCCTCAATGTCCGTTCGTTTCTACACTGTCCTTTAAACCCTTTCGAGTCCTTTAAATATTAATACATACAGCTAGCTACAAATACTCACTTGGCTGCATCAAACAGCCTGAGTGTTTGGTCGAATATCTGACACATCAAGACTCGGTAGGCGCCGAATGTTCATTTTTTCATTCCTCTCCGGAAAGAGGGAGTCCTTCCGATCTCTGGCTCCGCGCCGCGCCGCGGCCTCCAGTTGTGTGGCCTAAGAAGCTACACCTCAGACTAACGATACTTCAGCCATCTTCATACTTCAGTTGTTGCCAATTATCGGAAGCTTCGTCTGAAATCCCAGGAAACACTTTTGCGTTTTCCAGTAAAGTTAAAACGGTCCGCGGCACACCAGAACGATCTCGCAGGAGCTTCCCAACACCGTGCCTATACAGCGTGGCCATGAATCCCCGGGAAGCATTTAAAGTGACTGCATAAATCGGCTTGGTAGCTTATCGCGCTACGATTTACCTAAAGAGGTGCGCGAAAGTGGTGGAAGCATCGCATCAAAATTTTAAAGAACTAACTTACCTGAATAAAAAGTTAAAAAAAAAGAAGGCAATTGATTTTCTTTATCTACGGCACTTGTCTGCTATACGCACCCACTGGTAGCGCAATACGTTACCAAGCCGACCATTGCGGTCCCTTTAAAGGCTTCCTCGGATTCGTGGACAAGCCGTATATAACGCTCAGAAATTCGCATTGTCGAATCGTGCCCGCTCTGCACTAAGCAACAAAATGGCGGCGCCCCTACACTCTAAAAACAGAGCGCCATCTACTTCACGTGAAGATGGAGAACCAGCGAAGCTATTATCTTTACGACAACTAGACGACATCTATAAGATTTACATATGATTGCAATGAAGACATGTACACGACTTCGTTGTTTAATTGTCTTTTTCGAGGCACACCTCGAGGACAGTTTTTCCGGTTGAGCTCACGTCTCTTTATCAGCATCGCGGAAGTGAAAGAAAAGAAGGTTAGATCGGCGCGTTCTACCCTCAGCCTCGTCACAGCCAGGGGCGGATTTATGGGTCAGCCCCGGCAGGGGCGGTATACTTCGTTTCAGCTTAGGGTGCCTACATGTCTGTCTGTCTCAGGGTGAAGACATCCATTGTTGCACTGAATATTCAGCGCGTGACGCTCTCGCGCACTAAGTGCGTGACTTGGGCGCTAAAATGGCGTCTCTGCATTAGCCAAAGCTACGCGCTCGAGCTGATTGACACCGGATTGCGCGTACTTCAAAATGCATAAAAAACCTATTGGGCGTAAAAATGGCTGAGATGTCACCACTCAAGCAAAAGCGCGCGTGTGTATGAAGGCACTCTATTTCAGCTCGGGTCCAGACGCAGCCGATGCTACAAGCACGAGCGTGTGGCCCTGAACAGTGCCTGTACTGCACGAGCGCGCGTGCTTGGCAGGGACGCTGGAAGCCCGGAGCTCGCGCTTGTAGCATCGGCTGCGTCTGGACCCAAGCTGAAACGAAGTATAGGCATTCGGCTTGGGGGGGGGGGGGGGGGTTGCTGAAATATGACGTCACGGCCGAAACGCTGCCCAGATCAATTTTGCTGACCGAAAATTTGCTATGTCACCAAAAACGAAACTGTTGGCTGGCTGACCTTGGGGAGCTGAGGGGCGGTTGAAGTTAATTGACCTTGGAGTGCTGACGGGGGCGGTCGCTCCCCCCCCCCCCCCCCGCTAAACCTGCCCCTGGTCGCAGCGCACTCTTAGCTGAGATAGGTCGGTGACCATAGATAATAACAGGGGATTAGAACCTCACTATCTAATAATGCCAAGGAAGGCTGACTCACGCGGGTTGCCCCCTCTTTTTACTTATACTTGCCACGATCAATCGGATCAAAGGAGCGCCGTTTAAACGGGAGTTTTTTTTTTTTGTTAACATTCATGGACACATTTTTTTCCAGATCCTAGCACATAACAGCTTCGCTGTAAGAAGGGTGTCGTCTTACACCCTTTTGTTCCCATATAATGCACCCCAAAACTTCAGTTCGACGTAGAGCACACTGACGTCGAACAGACGGCCCCAACTTTTACGAGGGGCTTGATAGCGGTGCGATATAACTTATTAAACAGCTAAAGTGCGCATCAAAGACCACAAAAACTGGAGTATGCATATTCAGTGGGGGGACCCAGGCCTGGAATTTCTTATTAACAACTTAGAATCGATACAGAATCGCAGCGCGCGTTTTGTCTTGTCAAACTACTCCCGTTCATCTAGCGTATCCTCTATGAAGGCAACCTTGAACCTTCCGAACCTTTCTCTGCGCAGAAAAATATCGCGACTCACGCTATTTCATAAAATATATCATTATAACCCGCACCTCAAAACCGAACTTTTTTCAGAGCCATCATACGTCTCATCTCGTTCGGACCACCGTAACAAAGTAGGCGTGCCACATTGTCGCACTAACTTGTTTTTTTTATTCGTTTATCCCAAGGACTAGCAACGAATGGAACCACCTGCCCGCCTCCATTGCAACGACTACCGACGATCTCACTTTCAGATCCACCATTGAGTGATATGTACTTTCTCAATAACCTGCGTTGTCTGCATTTTTTCATTATCTGTTAAATTTCTGAATTTACTACCTGTTGTTTGTTTTTATGTTTTCCACCACTCCCTTCTGTAACGACCTCTGGGCCTTGAAGGTACTGAAATAAATAATAAATAAATAAATAAAAAGGAGCACTGAGGTTTTGCAATAAGGCCAAGAAAACCCCGATAATTCTTTTTTTCGTAGTCAATAGGGATTTTTAGCAAATCGTTGCCGTGGTTTGCGTAGCGCACTACCGGAGCCTTTGAAGCATGCTTTTAAGCGCGCCCCGCGGTCACGGTACTACCCGGGCGCGCGCTTAAAAGCATGCTTCAAAGGCTCCGGTAGTGCGCTACGCGGAGCACGGCAGCGGTTTGCTAGAAGTCCCTAATAACACGCACATTCGCTATTTTCAATAAGTTGTACCACTACGGCTACCAAGCCCCTCGTGAAAGTTGGTACCGTCGGTTCGACGTCGCGGTGCGTGGTACGTCGAACGGAAGTTCTGGGGTGTCTTATATGGGACAAAAAGTGTAAAAAATACTCCCTTTTCTTTTTTTCTTTTTTTTAGGGTGTAAGACATTCGGGGGATGCAGTGGCGATGCTGTAAGCCTGCTCTAAGCGTAGCGTATTTTAGTGGCTCTCCCTGACAGAACTAGAACGGCAGGGCGTCCTTTTGAGATGCCAGGCCTCCGCGCCCGTTCGTTGCCTTCCGTTGTGCTTCTACCGCACGTGCAAGGTCCAAGCGCACGAGACACCCAAGTGTCGTCGAGAGGGACGCCCCGCCGTTCTCATCCCTCCAGTTACAATAGTGTGCCCGTTTCACGAGGACGGCGACCGGGAATGGAAGCAGCCAACCGGTCTACGAGCCGACGTATAGCGTCGTCGGTCTCGCCCTCGAGCACCAACCATGCCAACACGGGTTAGAGCAGCGCACTCGCTCGCCGGACTCCGGGTCACGCCGGGCCCCGTTAGCGTCAAGCGCGCATTGCGCGTGCAATCTAGATACTCTCTTCATCGCTCCTTCCCGGACAGGGCGAACACGCGCCGGGCGAGCGAGTGCGTAATGAAATCGCAGCTGCATTTCTCGGCCTCTTCCAACGGCCTGCGCTCGCGTCTGAAATTCTAACGTGCTACGGGGTTGAAGCTCGGGAAAGAAGAAACCCTTATCTTTGGAGAGAAAATTGAGTTTTCCGTCGCAATAGGAAGCTCGCACGAAAACGGGCTCCCTTAGTTTTCTTCGTCGTTGGTGCTTTCTTGTTTTCTTTCCTTTTTGTTTGTTTTTTTCTCTTTCTAACGCTCGGCGGCGTCGACGAGGACAACGCGCAAAAGGCGTTAGAGGAAACCCGCTCGGGCATCTCGTAGTCAGGCAATTTACATTTCAGTCCGGGGTTCCGCGTCCATAAGAAAGCCTGCTCCGTTTGGAGTTGCCTCCTTCTTGCTGTGTGAGGTTGAGGCATGTGCGTGTATATCCGAAATGTTACTGCCTCCCCCTCAGTGTGTGTATACGTGCTCTTTGTATCTACTGCTCACGCGGCGCGCTTTCAGAAGCGCCAGCTCTTTCATCGTCGACCGCGTTTAGCGGGGCCTCCTTCTTACCCCTTCACCCTTTACTTTTCTTTGCTCTTTCTTTCTTATATTCTACTAGTGTAACCGCGCGACCTTGACGGTGGCGAAACATAAATAAGCGTCGCGCGAAGAGCGTTTCTCTCGCTATTCGAGAAGCAATTGGGATAAATTTAATAACCGTTTCGTGGTTCGGTAACTTCTTGAATGCGCTTGGAAGCGAACGCGAAGCAAGAAAGGGAAGGGAGGGCTTCGTTGCGGACTGAATGCGTTCGCGTTTCGCGGTCGGCAACGGACCCAGTTCTCGAACCGTGAAACCCTGTTTCGTATAACTCACGCGAAAGGCGCCACAGCTCGCTGCGCTGCGCGACGTTCCGTTTTAGTGGTCTGGAACCTTCGCATAAGCTGCGTCCCTTAATCCGCGAGTTATGCCACCGATGTTGCTTGGAACGGTTATTGACACGGATTGTATCGATAATCGCCTATCTTGACTGCCACTGACGTCAAGAATTGTCTTCCATTGTGTTGGCCTTGCTGCCGAGCGCGTACTTGGGCAGGATACACTTCGCGCCACCAAGTTTGGTTTTCTCGGCAAAAACGAGCGGAAATGACCACCAGCGCGGTGCGATGGCGTCACGTGCCTCCTGTCACGTATGTACCTTTCCAATGCCTACATTAGTGCCACTAAATAAGCTATACGCTTCAGAGTAACGACACTTGGCCATATTGTGTCTTAAAATCATGGTTGCCAGTTATCTGAAGCGCGCCGATTGGTCTCTCGCGACGATGACGACGCGTGGAAACTATGAGCACGTAGTTTCCACCGCACTGTCTGCTTAGGGGCGAGCAAACTATAATCCACGAAGCAGCGCGGAGGGCGGGGGATCGGCGGCCGAGTATGTTGTAGCGCACACAAATTCAAAACGCAGGGAAAAATATAAAAGAGCTTGCGCCGCACAATTTAGGGATCGTGGGTTCAATCCCCACATTTGTTCGTCTCGATCTGGGGCTCTAAGCTGGACACTCGGCGAGAAAGTCGGCGAAAGTTCTGACCGCCGCGCGATTGCGGGGGTCAGAAATCTCGTCGTTATGGTCGCCGAGTGTACCCAGCTTAGGTTATCTGGATGAGCATCGCACCGGCGTGCGGTCGTGTATCACTACTGCGTGATGCACGTTGAAGACACCCGGCTAGCGGTGGTATACAGCGCTGGATATATTTCTCATCTACAGCGTAAACCAGTGCTGCTGCACCTCGAAGATACACCGACCTTACGCTGTAGAAGCACAACAGTCCGTTTTCTTTTCTTTTTACCGCGGGGGCCAAGCAGCCAACGGCGGTGTCATCCGCTGGGCGCGGGGCCAGACCGGGCTGCGGGTCCGCGCGCCGGCGGTGTGCCGCGCGTTCGGGGCTCCCGGTGGTGAGGGCGCCCTCGGGGCCAGGGACCGGGCGGGGCCGCCAAGACGCTCTCGATCGATGGGCAGCGTTGCCCCGGAGACGAGGCCCGAAGCCGTCCCGCCGACGCCGCCGGGACGGCCGCGCCCGACGCCTCGGCGGCACCGAGGGCCACGGCGGGGCCCTCGCCCTCCCGCGGCCGTGCACCCCGTCCACGCGCCGGGGTTCCTGCAGGACGTCGAACCGAAGCCCGTCGAGAACGATTAGGACCTCGCGGGAGGCGTCGGGTTTTCCCCGCATCGGCCACGACGACGTCGAGCCACGTGGCTGGAGAGCGCGCAGTTTCATTGTGACGAGGAGTAGAAAAATGTGTAGCGAACTGCTGGGTGTGTTACACGCTAGTCGGGTTCTAAAGCCTGACGGTTTTTGAGAACCTCCCATACTCACCGGAACCGGCCAATCAGCGTTGATCACGTGACCTCTCAACCAGCCAATCAGCGCCGAGCTTCGCGGTCGTTTTTTGGGGGGCTTCACTAAATCTGGCGACAAATACCAGCTTACATATATGCATCTGCCCCTTTGGTTCAGGAAAACGTGATGTTGCTCGCGGTAGCGGTCAGATTGAAAGGCCTTTTCATTTTGCCTCGTTTTTTGGCGTGCTTTTATCTGACCGGTCAAGGGCGACGTCGTGCCACCCGCTTCTCCGAACATCTGTGCTCCATGCCCTATGCTGAGACCGGTCCTTGCCGGCAATCCACTTTCTAAGCATGTGCCGGACAGACTCCAGCCAACAGCAATAACAACCCGCTCTCGTCTGCGTTTTGACTAGGGACGTTGCGAACTTTCGGCGAACCTCGATATTCAACTAATTCGTCAAACGTTCCCCTTTTTTTCTTTCTTTTATTCGGCAAAGTTTGAACTTTTGTTTTAACACTGTTTGCCCGACTTCTATACACAATAAATTCAAAATTCGGGAAAATAAAATAGTTCGTGCGGTAGTTTCTTTTAAAATTGAAAGAAAACTTAGTCACGCTCACGGAACATGAAAGCAAGATACAAACGTTTAATCATTTAGTCGGTTAATTGAATACGAACCAATATATTCCCAACAAATGTTACACCTCTTCTCCGCCGAGCGGCTTCAGCTCGTTTCCGATTTCCGCACATGCGCACATTACTCGAACTTGGAAACTTTAACGCCGAACTACGAGCTGAAAGTTCGTAAAAGTCGAGCGTGATCCGTGATCGAACCTCGGCAGGCTCGCGACATCCCACGTCGACGTATACTTCGCGGCGCATTTCGAACGAGCTTTGATGACGGGTCGGCTATAGCGCGTCCGTCGACTTGCGCTCCGTATACACCTTACGATGAACCGCGGAGGACGCTACAAGCCAATCCAATCCAGCGTTGGATTAGCCTGATGGCCCGTAGCTTCCCAGTCCAGCGTTGGATTGGCTTGATGGCCTGTAGCTTCCCAATCCAGCGTTGGATTGGCTTGATGGCCCGTAGCTTCCCAATCCAGCGTTGAATTGGCTTGATGGCCCGTAGCTTCCCAATCCAGCGTTGGATTGGCTTGATGACTTGATGGCCCGTAGCTTCCCAATCCAGCGTTGGATTGGCTTGCTGACTTAATGGCCCGTAGCTTCCCAATCCAGCGTTGGATTGGCTTGATGGCCCGTAGCTTTCCAATCTAGCGTTGGATTAGCCTGATGGCCCGCAGCTTCCCAATCCAGCGTTGGATTGGCTTGATGGCCCGTAGCTTCCTCTGCGTTCGGTCGTCGGGTGAAACGGAGCGCAGGCGGCGGCAAGGACCTTCAATTAAAGCCGCGAGTCGCGTCAATTATTCCACGGACCGGGCGTGACACGCACGCTTACGCCCAGTCGGCCGGCGGACAAACACGGCCGCGTCCGACGACCGGGAGGCCGCTAAACAGGTCGCGACGTCACGATTTTGGCGTCGGCAGCACCGAGCCGCGGCGGCGATCACGCGACGACTGCGTAATTAAGACGCCGCTGCCGAGCGCTGATCCCCTGTCCGGCGCCCGGGAGCTGCATGCGCGGATCTCGCTTCGCCACCGGCAGGCACATCCACGCGAAGGAGCTAAGTGAAAAGTAGCAAAAATAAATATAGTGAAGAAAATTCGTGCAATTTATTCCTATCGTGTAACGTTGGGAGAGACAGATAAACCAGCTTGTATGAAACTGCGCTTGGTGTTTCCGTCTTTCTTTTTTTTTTTTAATATATAAAAGCTCGAAATTTGGCTGGAAGAGTTTCCTCGCTAAAATAAACGGAGAAATTACAAAGAAAAATATTGTCACATATATCCAATTTATAGGAGTGGAAAAGGGGAAACACTTCAAACATAAAGCCGGCATTGGTTATGCACCAATGGAGGTTTTCCGTCGAAATAAATTTCGTATTACAATTTTATGGAAATATTTTCCGGAGACATTTTTTTCTTCTTTTTTCTTGAATGTAACCCTTGTCCTACCCACATTCTGTGTAAAAAAAAAAAAAAAAAGAAAGAAAAAAGTGAAGGGTTGAAGGGGTTTAAAATTTGATTTAGTGTCGTTGGATCCTGGAAATAGCCGGAGTGGCGGATTTACGTTGGCCAGCCGGTAGGTCCTTGAAGAAAAAACGTGATTTATTGACTGTTGTTGCAGCACCACTAGAGCTCTAGGAGAGAATTAGCGACTCCAATGAAATCGACGGTACCTAGCGGCTAATACAGAACGCTGGGGCGACAGGTTCGCTCAACAACCTTCTCGAGCGAATTAGATATTCACAACACCTGGCCGTCTAAAGCCGAAACCGTGAAAGTAGGTTCGAAATCACGTGATGAAAATCCAAGATACTATGAACGCTTCCTGATATCTTATTTATCTGGAAGGTAGCGTTTAAATTCTATAGTTTCGCGGTTTCTTTTTTTTTTTTTTTGTGACGAAGACGGTTGGTGTAGGTTATCTTTTTGTTTTGTTTCAGGGAGTATGTAAATTAAAAATATTTTTGTTGACCTAAAAAGTAAAGTGGAAGCGTAATTCTTTTTCTCACTTTTACAAAAAAATAAAGCAGAATAAAGATCGAAAGAAGCAAACAGAAGACACGAGAATTTGGGGATGAAAAGTGGACATATTCCCTTGTTCGAGTTTTTAGTTATGTCACTTCGGCCCCTGTGTACTATTTTTGTTTTCTTTTGATATTTATGGGGTAACAAAACGAAGACGTAAAACACCTCTTGTCCCAGAAGCTCTGTTTTTGTTATATCTTGGGCAGGTTATGTTCTACTTCGCACACTGTACTTGGAATACACAAAATATGACTAGGAGACACTATGTTACACTTTTTTTTGTATGTTTAAGCAAGGTTAGTATTCACTCGAAGCGTTCACAAGAGGGGAAGGGACAGTAAGATAAGCGTGCCGTAAAATCTTGAATCGTAGCTTTTATGTCTTATCTGGCTTTTTATCATCTTCACCGCCGATGTTGCTTTAATAAAAATCTCGGTGGCATCCAATAACGGATGTTTCAAATTCAATACTGATTTTTACTTCCAAGCTCTAATATTTGACAGAAGTAGCGTCGCCCTAAATCTTCCTTTTCTTTTTTCTTTTTTGTAACGAACGTTTATATAATTCTCTTCAGATAAACTATATATAGATCGGCTCATGCTCTATGTAGCCGCGAACATCGGAATGGGACTAAAGTAATTGGCACATCACGTCGTGGCACACCGTCCCTGCTCACAACTTTCGATATACCTGATTCCGTACGCCAAACGTCTTTTTCAACACCGTATTTCTTTCTTTTTTGTTTTTGTGTTCACTTAACGTTTGGTTTCTTGAACGATGCCGCCCGCGCCTCCTAACGGTGGTAAGCACAGGCTCCTCCTGTACTTACCGCCAAGAGAACGAGGCCATATAAATCGTAATGAATCTGCTCCGGACCACGCCGTCCGTTATCGCGCTATAAAATGTCAGCCCTTGGACCAATACCACCTAGGAGGCTAGGCCTGCGCGTGACGTCATCGGTCGTGGACCCCCGACCCGCCCCAAGCGGCAAAACGCTGAAGCTTGACGAGAGACGCCGCGTGTTGTGGCGTCGCACTCGTTGTGGTCACTGTAGACGCGCTGGTGGCTATTGAGCTCTAGGCGGCGCTCCGTAGACCCACCATTGATGACGTTTGGGGGAGAAAAACGCAGGCCTTGTCTTGTAAGTGGTATTGCTCAGACCGAGCGTAGAGAAGAAGGCAGCACTTTCCCTGGCGTTCCGGCCCCTGACCAGAACAACGAGCGGCCGATGAGATTTCTCACCTGTTAGGCGAAGAGAACACGCCAGGCCAAATAATAGAAAAAAAATTACTGCTAAGCACGGCGAAAAAATATATATACAAGGTACAAGCATCGACTACAACGTGGCGGGAGCAGGTGCAAAAATGCCGGGGGCCGGTCAATGACGCTTCCTGGATTTACGCACCTGCGGCAGCGGTCGTGAAAAGAACAATGTTTACCTCTCCCGGTACGGTGCGAGCGTTAGAGCACCGCGGATAGATTTTTGTTCGGATGATGGCCCTGGAGTCCGTTTAAAGGGGACGACAGGTGCTTGTGAGCCAAGTCGAGAAATTCGGCGGATTTGGCAAGCTCGACCGTAAGCTGGCCATCCGAGCCTGCGAGGAATCATTTTATTGAGGAGCGATGATTCGCTCTTTCGGGTCAGCGTGTTTTACCGAGTCTTGGTCAGCATATCGCTGCGTCTTTTTATCTTATTCACTTTGGTGTTGAACCTGTAGTTTACCGAGAGACACGGAACGTAAATTTGCTCGATGGATCAGGCTAGGCCTTCGCATGAAGCTGTGGACGACCTGCGTGAAGTATGCAATCTATAAAATTACGAAAAAATGCACACGGGAAGATCCATGAAGTGAGCTTTCAGCAATTTCGCGAGAATTCTTATTACGAGCTGTGGACAAACAGTAAAAAAGTAACTATTTATGCAATTCATCATTGTATCATTTCTTAAAAAAAAAGAAAGAAAAAGAAATAGAGCAGCATGGGCGGCACTTTTTTTTCCTTTTTGTTTTTCTTTTTAAGCTTTTTTGTGCGTGTATGGTTCGGGAAAAGGGGGAAGGGCATTATGTATAGAGACAAAATTTAAATTTACGGACGCCACAAACTTCGGCCGCAAACTTCGAGGCGTCATCGCTTTTCGCCTTCGGTATTCGTTCCTGAAATGAAAAGTGAGAGATGCGCCTTAGCGCGAGCGTCTTTATCCAGGTGCCCCCGCTCCCTTCAAACATCCTCTGCGTCACGAAGCTGCAGAGGTTCCAGGTCGATCACGTTCGACTTATTCGGACTTGTGACGCAGAGCGCGACAAATGTGCGACTGAAGTTCGAAAATATTATGCGCGTGCGAAGAAATATGGTAACGAGCTGATACCACCTGGCGGAAAAGGGAAATAATTAACTCGCAGTTAAAATATTATATGCTTATAAATTTTTTAAATGCATACACATCGGTCATCATCATCTACGTAATTAAAATATATCAGTCTCTTCCTTTTTCTTTTTTTGCAGTTGGTCCTAATTTTTTATGTCATAAACGTTGGTGTAAATAATTTTCTTTTCTTTTCCGCGTGCTTCTAATTATTGTATAGATGTCGGGCAACACTGTTCGATCGATCGACCGATTGAAGAGGTACTTCATTTCGGCAAAACAGGTACAATTGTGACGAGAAGGTTGCAAAAAGCTGCTATAAATAAAAGTCACAGGGTCTCTTACGTTATCCCTAA